>JAMKCH010016057.1:0-82911 GCA_023653785.1 Ophioderma brevispina
AAAAAATTTAAAAACTGGAGGGGGGGGGGGATTTTTTTTTTTTAATATTAGCTAATATTGACATAGTGTTGAGGGTAAGTCCGGGTATTTCTGTTTTGATCAAATAAATTGGGCAGTAGGGTCCGGCCAAGGTCTTGAGACTTGGGCATCCTCTTCAAGGTTTCCTTGAGCTGCAAAACTGATATCACCGGTTGAGTCGGTGTACCCTACTGTGAGGAATGGGATTGGATGGGAACCCCCTTGCATTAAGAGAATTGGTCTGTGGTCCTTCAATTAGGAAGCCCGATAGGGATTGGAGCGGGGTTATGAGGTTGATGACAACGAACGACCCTGTTCCTGATCTTTATTAACCCTAACACGACACACGCCGCAGAGGCAATGAGAGCCAACGAAAACGTGGTACCGGGTCGGAAAAATGTTTCTCGTTGCCTCTCGGCCGTCAACAACTATTTTTTGTCGCGCAAATTGACTTGCATTGCGCCTCATTGCATCTGGGCCGTCTTCCGGGAAAATGACGCGATGTTTCTCGTTGCATCTGGGCCGTCTTCCGGAAATGACGCGATGTTTCTCGTTGCATCTGGGGTCTTCCCGGAAAATGCCGCTATGTTCCTCGTTTGCAACCTGGGACGTCATTCCGGAATATGCGATTGCTTTTTTTAACGCATTTAGGCCGGTTGACCCGCGAGGCCAATGCTTTTTCTGTCAGCGGGTGACACTAAGTGTATACAAATTCCCATTAGACAATGTTCGATTTCGATGGTGATAGCGCCAACCGATTTTCGATAGCTATTTTTTTAATAAATATGCATAAACGCATATCATACTAAACTGGGCTGACGTAGCATAATACGTGCGCACGCACGCCTATGATGATAGCGTAATATGCGGGGGCCACGCACGACTGGCGACCTATAAGATACAAATTTCATGCAGATCAGAGTGCAGTAGCCTCCATTATTTATTTATTTATTTATTGTATTTATTATCCGCTGTTTTTATTGCTATGCGGCACGCGATTTCCTCGTTGGCATCTGACGGACGTCCTTTCCGGGACACCGAAAATGGCGTGCGCCGCGAGTTTTGGCGTTGGCAGACCGGTCTGGTGACGAGCATCTGGGGGACTTGGGGGGGGGGGCCCGGCGCGTACTCCCCGAGACAAATGGACGCGATGTTTTTAAGTTGGCATGAGATCTGGGGGCCGTCTTCCGGGGAAATGACGCCATGTTTTTCATTGCATCTAGGCCGCTTATTGACTTTAGCCTACTTATATTATTCATGTGCGGGAAAAGCGTCCGAGATGCAATGAAACAGCTAAACTTGGCTCACGCTCGTTGCATCTGGGCCTTATAAAGATAAAAATAGATTGTCCTTCATGGCGTTGCATTGGTTCCGTCGATCGGTGCAAAACGACGGTCGGGTTAGGGTTAAGGATGTTTCAAAGTATCCATGAACATTTGACTTTTTTTTTTCGACAAAGGTACTTTGGTTCATGTGTTGCATGAGATCCATCCCGGGAATGGCACTCACCACTCTGGCAACTTCGTCTGTGGTGTCGATTATTTTAGGTTGGGAGTCATTGAACTCGAGGAATGCCCTTTCCCTTCGGGTTATCGGGGTCGGACGGGAAGGAGAGGATGAAATAGATCATTTGGAGTCCCATGGCTCCTTGGACAACTGGGTTTTCACTTTCGCTACGATCGTATCGGTTTTTGGGATTCCCCAATCATCTCTTCCTGATCTTAACGTGGTTCCCTTACTTCCCACAATGGGCATACTAATCAAAATAGTGGGTCACTCGCTTAGGAAAGGAGAGTTAGATCCCACCGCTGACACCATGCAAACGAAACCGAGCGGTACACAGTCCACTGTAGGAAGGGATAAATCAAATAAAACGTTAAGTTGTCGATCAAACCCATAATTGGTGTGTGTGTGTATTCATTTAAAATCACGAAATTATGTAGCATAGCGCATTTTTTTTTTACCCGGTTTTCACCTAGTTCAGACATTTTGCTTCGCACCCTGGCCTATCTGTAAAGCTCAACCATCAACTATTAAAGGAGCATTTCGTGATAACCAACATTGCTTGAACATCAACCGCACCATAGAATCAACTGAACTTTAGGTATTAACCTTTCGCGTGCATATTAGTGAAAACAAAAAATATGGAGGTGCTAGGATCACGAAAATACACTTACACTTTCTAAGTACTCATTTGATCTTAAAAGGACAGTACCGTCAAGCAATGTTCAACAATGTTCAACAATAATCTTCTATGGGAAATTATGCATTAGGAAGAGAAACGATTCGATAGTAGTACAATTACAAAAAGGTGCCTATCCTATAGGCTATCTACACGCTTGGATGAATGCTAATATACCACGGGTGCACGTCAGCAGTCATTTTCGGACATGACCAAATTTCCCATAGATGACGGAGATAGACTATCGTTAATCTCTAGAAAGGGGGAGAGAGAGAGAGAGTCAACATTCCAAGTAAGGACCACGTGAGGAGATATTTACATGCAAGGTCGTGAAATTATTATTTGACTTTTCTTCATTTACATTTCACAAACTACGCTGCTCAAACTGGACAAGGAGGGGGTCTCATAGCCAATCAAAATCTAACTTGAAGTGTTTTTTACCCAACATTTGTTCTGAACCCCAAAATAAACCATGTTGACTTCTATTCGGGGCGTATTTTTGAGTCAGTCGGACAATTCGGGGCCCCTCATCGGCGTTTGGTAACCAAATCGGGAATTATGACATTGGCCTCGCCCATCCTACTGTTTTTTACTCAAAGCGGGGTCATTTGGGTACAAATCGGTTAATTCGGGACCGAGTCCGGCGACTTCCACCTCCCCCATCGGGCTATTAATGCCCCCTATGCTGGTTGTGTTTCTGTGCATGTTATCAATTTATGGCCTTACAATTTTTGTCAATGCTGCGGCAGTTAAGTTGCCTTAAATATTCGGGCAAGTAAGTGACTATGAAAATTTAGTATCCTAATCTATAATTATTGGGAGTCGGGAATGTCCTGTGGCCACCCTTGCGTCATTGACCACCTACTCACTGACGGAACAAAGCCTCAAATTTAGGACTCAAAGCTCGTTAACCGTTAACGCAATAACAAAATAAACTTAGGCACCTGGGTATTTTGTTCACTTTGACGTTTACGTGGGTGAAACAGATATTGCCATTGGGGTCGAGGGTAATGGTTTAAATAGGGTAGGAAATCAGATATTTGTCTGGTGATATACTGGGTATGAACATTGAATTAAAAAAAGGACTTCATGACTTACTCGGGCAGTGGGCTAGTCTAGTTTAGGGCTAGGCCTTTGGCTAGGGTTCGTTAAATCTCTAAACTAACTTCATGAGAGCAGTGTATAAAAACCAGGGGTCATGGATTTTATGGTTTATTCTTCTTTGTATAGTCAAAAATCCAGTTAGCCGCATGATTACTTCCAGTCGCAGCGAGCGATTTCTGCACTTGAGCATGCGTAACACTGATCTTGGGTCAGAATCCGGTATGCGCACGCCATTCGGTCGCTGCGACGGGAAGTATATCATGCTTTAGGATGCGCTGTAACCTGTTTTGGCCTGAATTGTACAACATCTTTCTATGCAAATGCCATGAATATATGCGTGAATATATGAAATATTGGGTACACCAGATTATGGAACTCAGGGAATATATGACTAAATTGGTACACCACGCTATGGAAATAATAGCAACTGCGGCAAAAGATGGTTACGGCTTTTGAGGCTGGCGTTCGCTATCTAGTGTTGTAATAGAAATCTGTGGCTTAGTGTAGTTATATTACCTGGGGAACATCTAAAATCACTGAAGCAAAAACAAACAAAATCTTAAAAAGAAAGGTTTTCACCAGTGTTGGTGTTGGCATCCTAGTTTTTGACCTATGAAGACTATACTTAAACACCAAATCCTAAATGTGATTCTGTTCTTGAAATTCTACAGGTAATTTCCAGCCGGCCCCACTACAGTTCCACCCAAATGGACAAACCTCGTGGTCTCTCTGTGGAGACCAGTATCACCCTCCTTCAGCAAATGATTTGGCAGCAGGAATTATTCCAGCAGCAAAAAGATGGCCTCTTCTGTGATGTTGTCATCCGTGTTGATAACAAGTCCTTTAAAGCACACAGAACAGTTCTTTCTCTTGCGTGAATACTTTCAGACTATGTTTACAGCAGGATTCCGTGAAAGCGTAGAGTCGGAAAGCAATATCAGTGGCGATAGTGATATCTTTAGCATCTTGCTGGAATTTGCCTACACTGGCAAATGGATTCACGGTGCTCAACTGGAGAGAATTTGTGCTTCCGGGAAATGGCACACTTCCCTGCATTTAAAATGCACGTGAAAGGTGCTCATCATACCTGGTCAATGTGTTTCAGTTACCAAGAGGAACTTGATCTAAGCGCTGCTGTCATGATATCCAAGCATGCAAGTCTTCTTGGATTAAAGAACCTGAAGAAATCATCTTACCAAATCATTGCTAGCAACTTCACTAGTTGTAACACAAAATTCCATCTTGAGCACATGACAGCAGATGTGATAGACGAAATTCTCCACATTAGACATGCATATGTTCTGGATGCGACTGAAGAGCAGGCAAGTAATATCAGGGGCGGACCCAGGATTTGAAAAACGTCAAAATTACCGGGGGGCTGAAAGGCTGTAACTGGTCCAAAATAGCTCAAAATGGGCTGATTTTGCAAGAATTTGCAGAATTACCGGGAGGCGTGCGCCCCCTCCGGCCCCTCCCTGGATCCGCGCCTGAATATGGGGGACTAAAGGTTGTTGCATAGTGTCATGCCGCTTTGCCGCTCTCTGATGATGAAATTTGTCACTACGCAATCATGTCAGAATCGCTAGCGGTGACTCAAGCGGCAAAGCGTCAAGCCAATAAATCAATCTCCCTGCCGCTCGAGCTGGCGCATTGTCCAAAGCGGCAAATCGCATTGAGTTGACTTGAATTCAACTCTGGAGCAGTGCTGCTCATGACATGGTTCTAAGTGATAGCGCCGCTTGACTATAATAGCTCGATGCTGCAAGCGGCGTACACCGACGCGGCAAATGGCATGACACTATGTAATCAATGACAATGTCAGTTCTTCTCTGTATCTGTTGATTGTCTATTATGAGGAGAATCTCTTAGTGTTGCCAACAAAAATTTCACTTAAACGAGACAAATGGCCAAAAAGTAGCCCAATTTTTCAATTGTCATCTCGCGCGAGGGCAACTATTTTTCCGAAAAATGCAATTTTTGGTCAATTTTCAAAAGGTGTTCAAAAAGTTGTTTTTAGTGTCGCTCACAGTCATGCACAGTTTAAAGCTTGTTTTTGGCTGTTAAGAATGGATGTTTATTGATATAAATTATACTTGGGAGTTATGTTTTCAAAATGATTCGGACTAGATGTTATAACCGGCTGAGAAAGTATCAAGCCATAAGGCTAAAGATGCATAATTCTTGCTTTTCGCCATGTCACCAGCCCAAATCCGTTCTTTAAAATGTGTCCCTGCTCGTTACACAAGAGCGCATATCACCGATTACATTGCATTTTTATTAGTCTCAATTATATGCCGTAATTATTAAGTTCAAAACATGATAATATTGGATTATTAAAGTTTCGCAAGAGTTCTCAGAGAGCATGTCGCCAATATCGCAGCCAGATACATTACCATAATTCGAATGGATACAAAATTTCTAAATTCCTACACCATGCTTTAGTATGAAGGTAATACCTGATAAGGTATAGAGACTACCATATTGTTCTAATAAACGCCTTGTGGGTGGCGGTGCATTTTTCAAAATTTATTTTTATTAATTATTACAAAAACTTTTGAATTTTTTAAAATTTAACTTGAATTGTCTGCATAAAATTACAGTAAACAAATATAAGAAGAACATTAACATTTACAGTGAGTGGATACTGGTTACACACCTACGCATCTCTCAATCTCGCATACAAACCCACACACCCGGCCCCCACACCACACTCAACTCATCCTGTTTGATGAGTGTTTGAGCTCCTACACGTCAGAGAGGAGGTGCTAATGGGGTTGTAACATCCTGATGGACTGTCAAGGGTAGGTCATCACTGAGGTGATGTGAGAGGGCAATTAGCCTCGCCATGAATGTCACCATTTGTCAGGATAATTTTTAGTTGGTTGTACATGAGGGAGCACCTCCTTCCCATCATGTAAGGACTATTGTTGTGTAAGACCCGAGTGAGTACCCCCCGTAGTGAATGCAGGTAAAGCATTTACAAGAAGAAAGGAAGCTTATGCTAATCAATTACGGACCTTTTAAAACTTTCTCGGAGCTAGAATAATGAATGAACAGAGGGATAAGGGTGCCGCGGGGGTGCTGCACCTTTGGAGAAAACTAAGAAAGTCGTTCAATTTTGGGCAACCCGCAGCGGCCTTTTTTTAGGCGTGGCATGCATGTAAAAAGTATAGCCCAATTGTGCGGGGAAAACCGCGAGAGTGTCTTTTGGCAACACTGTTTGACTGAAGCATAGGGCCAGTACTACTGTCCACAGCAAACACCACGACTTTTGATCACTAACCAGATGCATTATGACATCACGCATCAGTAACTTTGACCTTATGCAAATTCCACTATATAGACCATCACCCATCAATGATCAATTAATGGCTATGGGCTGACCCGATTACCAACACACTGAATGCATGGACAATGTTTTTTGGGTCCGTTGGGGTTGTCAGAAGGTTTTTTTGAGGGCAGGTCGCATCATTTAATAAGGGTGACACTGTCAATCAAGTTTGGATACCAATAGAATCTTACTAGCTGTTTGTATAGCAGGTATGAACACGCTGTGATGAACAGTTTCGTATAAACGCCATGAACAACCATTTTCAACAACTCACCGTATCCCCATTGTACAGGAGCGTACTGTTGTTGATTCGTTATCAACCCCCCGTTGATATGAAAATTAGCGCAGCACGCACGGCCGCCGCAGTTTAACGGGAATGCGTTTGACGCGGTTACGGCTTAAGTCGACGCGCGTTCGTCACGTTTAGAACACTGAGTACACCAGGGGTTGCAAACTGCAAAGCAACAACAAACCAAAACTATCGTTTTGCTTATTAAATTTTGGCTATAACATATACTAAGAAAATTTTTTGTCGAAGTGGCGAACCTTGTAGTGTTATAAGTGAAATTAATTATGTTCCTCATAAACGATTTATAATAGTTTTCATAAAGATTTTGTTGTTTTTTTTTTTTTTGAAAGGGATTCAAACATGTTACAGAGGGGTTCATCACAAATCAACAAGTCTGCATCCGACTGCGTCCGCGTATTTTTATCCCGACTGGCGGCTAAAGCCGCCCTCGCGAGATAAAAATACGCGGACGCATGGATGCATCGTTGTTGATTGTGATGAATGAACCACTCTGTAAACAGTTTGAATCCCTAAGTCAGTGCCCGCTTACGTGGGTGAATTTCGCCATAGTAATAAATAGCAAATATGGGAAGTAGTCTGCGCTTTATTACGTCTCAAGAAATGCCCTGGTCGCACACTTTTATAGCTCCTTTTGGATTCCAAGAAAGTTCTTTATGGATATATCTTCGAATATCTGAAAAAGTAGAGGGGGATTGTCGAATGTCAACATTGATTTTTTCAGGGGGGTCAATACATGTCAAATGCACAATTAGTATTTTTCAAATGGCGGAAGTTACTATTACTTACCTACTGTACTTTAGTATTGTACTGGAAGAATGTGTCCTGCTTGTGTGGGACTCAGAGTAACAAAACATAGACAATAAAGAATTTGTTACTTATGGAGTTCTTACCCCCCAAATTGCGTCCAGAGAAAGAGAATGCATTTTTAAACCAACAATTTTTTTTAAAGTATGGAGCTATCACATTTTTTATGCCAGATTTGAATTCTACACCAAAAATATACCCCAGATAGTTATTTTTAAAGTTGTGGAGGGTTCCATTACAAGTTTATGGCCCTCTCAAAATTGTATTTTGCATCATACAGCATTTTTGGTGTTGACCCCCCTAAATTTCTGAACACTCCTGTGAGAAAACGAAAAGCGGTACGAAGCTCAACATTTCAGGATTCTCATTTCTCATCAATATCTATCACCACACCAAAAAAAGACAAAAATCCATGACATGCTGCGGTGCACATCTCGAGTGTTGACATGGAATAAGCCCATTTATGATTATGGGCATGGAAATAGTTAAGGTAAAGAAGGTAGATGACTAACCAGCAACTGCCTATGTGTGTTGACCAGGATCTGATTTGCTTGCCAATGTTTGCCTGTGAGTCAATTACTCTGTTGGTATGGAGATAGGGTTAAGCATCAAAAGTTGTACTTTTACTATTACATTAGTTTAGATGAAAATCTTAGTTTGAATTTCAATGGACTCCTGTTTTGTGTCTAAGCTCTTCAAATAAAGAATTGTGCTATTCTAGTTTTTGTGTCACCTGCCCTAAGGCAGGAAGACACATAGGGATCACTTTGTCCACTGTTGATGTCTGTTGTTGTTGTTGTTGTTGTCTGTTGTTGTTGTTGTGAAAAAGGGTAACATTTGCCTGTAATATCCTCATACTTTGATGAATTTAAACCAAACTTGGGTCACAGGTGCAACATGGCATCCCCATTTGTTGATGAGGTCAAAGGTCACATACCAAGTTCAAAGGTCATGTGAGGTCAAGTTGTAAAATAGGCTGAAAATGTAAAATTGACCTCATTTGAAAAGTTGAAGTTCAATTGGAACCAAATTTGAATAATAGGTGCAACATGGGATCCCTCATTTGTTGATGAGGTCAAAGGTCACATGCCAAGGTCAAAGGTCACATACCAAGGTCAAAGGTCACATACCAAGGTCAAAGGTCATGTGAGGTCAAGTTGTAAGAACCAAACTTGGTTTATGGAGTTTACATGCAAACCCTCATTTGTTTGAGGTCCAAGGTCACATATCAAGGTCAAAGGTCATGTTAGGACTATCATTCACTAACCGCGGCGGCAGGCGACACAAGCGGTCCGAGGACGGATGTATTTTATTTGTTATCAATTTCCATGCAGATCCTTGACTTGATCTTGGCATGGCTGAAACATGACTGGGAACACCGCAAATACAATGCTAAACCTCTGCTGAAGAAAATCCGTCTTGGTCTTGTTCCATTAGCAAAGCTCAAAGAAACCATCCTTTGGTGTCAAGAAGTGGAGGGAATGGCTGAATGCAAGCAGCTACTGAAGGACGTGGTGATGAAACTAAGTGTTGCCAGCCCAGATGATGAGCCTCTGGAATGTACAGACCCTGATATGTTTGTTCCCAGAACACCTGTAAGTAAATGTAATATGGGGATTATTAACACTTTCCCTGGACTTGGGCTACTTCTAGCCCAGATTTGCTTCAGTGGTTTCATTGTTTTAGTGCAGAGAAGCTGAACCATTGCTAAAGCTAGCGAGACTAGGCAAATCTGGCCAGAACTTGCCCTAGATTTCTAGACAATGCCTCACCTTTAGGAAGTTTTTCAATGAAACTGTAACCTGAAAATATACTGGTTGCACCGTCTATGATAGTCGTTGCAGAATTGGAATGCTAAATGTGACTGGGGGATACAGGGTCTATGGGAGGTCACCAGGGCATGAAAAAATGTTTATTTTCTGGGAAGCCAGCTGCCAATTTTTCCAAAATGTTTTTGTGTACCACAAGGGACAATTTCCCTCAAAATTTCCCTCCAAATTCCAAAATTTCCTGGGAAGGAGCTTCCCAAATTCCGAACTATTCTTTTTTACCGTTTTCATTGCACTTCCACATGCGGTACTGCAAATCTCCACTTGCACTTCCGCATGCGGAAGTGCAAATATCTGTGTAGATGCGGAAGTATCTGTGTAGATGCAGACATGTGCACTTCCGCATGCATGCGGAAATGCAAATGTCCGCGTAAATGTGGACATTTTATTAAAAATAAGTAAATGAGCTCATTAATATATGCATAGTCTTTTGCAAATTTTTAATGTAAAATAAAGTAACTTAAGTTCTTCAAGTATGTCATATCAGCATGGATATAGTAATCAATCATTTATTTATCATTCAAATTGGTATTTTCCAAAGTCACAACAGTGTTGATTTACACATTGTCACAGCAGTGATGTTATTAACTGCTCTAACAAAAGGAAGATGTGCCAATTACCAAAACCAATATTAAGCAATATTAGGCTTATACAATTCGGCCACAAAGATGGGTCGACCAATAACCGCGACGAGAAATTATACAATTTGCCAACAATGCGGGATCTACCAATTATCACGACAAAGGGAGTTCTTTTGCAATTCGACAACAAAAGAGAGATTGCACATTGCCATAATGGACATGTGTTTTGGTAGTATAATCAATTATCTTTCAGCAACAAAGGGCCGCAAATCGATGGTCGATATGTCAATCATTTTCCTTGAAAGAAAAGTATTGAGGAGTCACGTAACACAAAGGCTTACAAAGGATTGGCACGGCACACGAACAACCACGTACAGAACTGGGATGCTGTAGGTATTTGTCGACTCCGGGAGAGGCGCACATTGGAATTTGCGAGTTTGTCATATACTTAGTACGAAGAGCATAAGCCTCACTGTAAAAATAAGTTAATACTTTTCTTCATCACAAAATACGTCAAAAAAAATATGAATAAATTATAATAATAAAACTGTAGTACAATGAAAAAAATTGATAATATTGCTGAAAAATATTTTATGTACAGGTAAGGATCAAGTTCAAGTTTATTTCAAGGATGAAAATAATATATTGGACTTGGAAAAGAAAAGTATATAACTAGATTAAAAGTAGAGGAAGGATGTCATATTAGTCATATAAGACATTGTTTTAACTAAAGTTAATCAAAATGATGTCTTAGGACTGTTCTTTGAAGAACTGCCTAAACCGTCCTTTTTCGGACTAAAACGATTTTGTGCATGTTGATGATATATGATGAAATAAAATGCTTACTAAAGCAAATGAACAAAATAGATTCCCTACATTTTCCCATAATACAAACAACACACTCATATGCCTATAGGCCCCACAAGCACATTCCATCATAGCAAATGAAAAAGTTGTGCTGTTCAGTGAACTGTTTTTTAAAAGAAGTATAATAATACTAATAGAAAAGCGAACATGTTTTAGATTTATAGTTGACATAAAGATCCCCTATTCTGTTCTCTCATCCAAAAATATTTGTTAAAGCAATAATAGCACATTTTTTGGAGGAGCGCCCCCCAAAATTGAGATTTTTGCACAGGTGCATTGATAACTGGCTTGTAAACTATACCTTTGAATGGTTAACTTCGAAAATGTTGATGTGTCGTGTACGTGTCTACGCGCAGACATTAGTTGTTTCATTGGTTTAGGCAAGTCAAGTTAGAGGTCATTTTCGTGAGTTGGCACTATTTTATAATGGACGGACAGAATTTTAGTGTTTCCAGCTCCGCCGTTAAATTGCAGTCTTGGATCTCGATTCAATTTACAAAGTCGCTTCTTTTATGACAAATACACACTTTTGAGTATAACCGTTCACAGGTATAGTTTATTAGACAATTATTAACAAAACTGCAAAAAAAAAAAATCAAATTATGAAAATTGGGGGCACTCTTCAAAAATGTGCAATTATTGCTTTAAAGTGACAGGAGGAGATTTGTTTTAGGATAAAAATTCCTCATCTCTCAAATAGCATTGGATCAGTTGTGGACCACCTTTCGAAAGTGTATTGGACAAGCAAGTATAAAAGAAAACCGCAAACCTTGTTTTGAACTTGCCTGCTATCTTATTACACAAAGACGGCGTATTCGGCTTATTCACTTCTGGTGTGATCTAATACATGGGTAAGCATTCCAAATATGCAAAAAAAAAACAGGGTTTGAAAAAAATTTGGGCGCTTCTTTCTGGAAATGTCCTCATGTCTCTTAAATAAAATTAACATGTTTCGGAACTTTCAAAACTTCTAAAAATATGATCACAGACCCATGTTTTGCAAACTTTCACTCCAAACCTATTTTTTTATTAACCCTGGTCTTACAAAGCTTTTTCTTGTTTAATACAGTTTACCGGGGGAGGTAGAAGAAGCTTGTGCGCTATAAAGTAGGAATGTCGGATCCGGTTTTCAGTCTACATGATGGTATATAGAACCATGCTGTGGAGAATGTTTTAAAAAATGTACCATGTTTTTCCCTTGGGTGGCAACGATCCTGTACCCTATGACTTTGACGGCATACCCTAAATGACCGGAAAGGATGAGAAAATTATTACCTATGGGTGTGGTATCCCCCATGGTATAAGAGAGCTCTTGTATAAGACGAGGGTTAAACAAAGATCGACCAAAAAGTGTAGTTGCTATAGATCGGAGCCACTAAACCCGTTTATTGAGGTTTATTTGAATTTTTAAACAAGTTGTTTAATTTTCAAACAAGGTTGGGCGATGTAAACAGGGTAATCAGCCGTTGTTTAAAATGTTAAACAACTTGATTAATTTATGGTTCTAACAGCTGTTAGGCCTATATATAGTTTGGGGTCATGCCTGGCTTCTATTTCGTCAGGAATTTTAGCAATATTAGCACATTGTTTTGAAGAGCGCCCCCAATTTTTCAAAAAATTTGAGATTTTTACACGGTTGCATTGGCTAGTAAACTTTACCTGTGAATGGTTAAGCTCTACAATGTCTATGTGTCGCAAACGAAGGAATTTTGTAATTAGACTAATTAATATCGGGATCCCCGATAATAATTCAACGGCTGCTGGAAACGGCCTTCCAATATGAAATAGCCGGGAAATAGCGCCATGTACGTATCTACGCTCATCTATTAGTTGTTTTATTGGTTCAGGCAAGACAAGTTAGAGGTCATTTTCTTGAGGTGGCACTATTTCATCATGGACGGACATAAACTTAGCATTTCCAGCTCTGCCGTTAAGTACAATCTAGGTCCCAATTCTAATTACAAAAATCGCTCATTTTATGATAAATACTCATTTTTGAGCATTCTCGTTCGCAGGTTTAGTTTTCTAGACAATTACCAACATAGCTGTGTAAAAATATCAAATTTTGAAAATTGGGGGCACTTTTCAAAAAATGTGCTAATATTGTTTTTGTTTACAATGAAAATATCAATTTGTCAATTTTGACAAATTAAAATTAGTCATGCACACTGATTTTTTTTTATTATTCAAAAAAGGAACTCAACCAGTAAATTTAATTATAATGTTTAATTAGCATTTACAATTAATTTTTATAATCACAAATATTTTCATGACTTAGGTTTTGGTTAGTTTTTCGTTTTTCAGGTCTTCTTCAAAAAGGTGAAGTCCGATTTAAACCAGATTTGGGGTTAGGGTGCAATAGGGGTTCCTTCATATGTGGATGATATCAAAGGTCATGGACCAAGGTCCATATCTTATCCCGGTTCTTATCCCTATCCCGGATCCGTATCTCATACAAAAGGTGGTGGTAGTCCTTCAAGGGAATTAACGTGATGAAAGCCGTCAATTAAAATTCCTGTCCTCTTTCACATGAAATGAGAGTACTGGTTGTCAATCAAACAATATTGTTTGGCTCTTTGTTGAACATTTGCCCATGCGGAAGTGCAAGCGGATCTTTGCACTTCCGCATGCATGCGGACCTTTGCATTTCCGCATGTGGAAGTGCAAATGAAATGTTGCACTTCCGCATGCGGAAGTGCGAGCGGATTTTTGCAGTACTGCATGCGGAAATGCAAAAAAATCGGTCATTGTAAATACCTGCAAATTCCCCACTTTTTCATGCCATGCAGGGCACTAGTCATATCTCTGTAAATCGTGTATAGAACTGTCAAGCAAAGAATCTATATACAGTTATTCATCTAGTGTGACCAAATGGACAATTTACAACCAATTCAAACAAAATTGGACCATTCTGTAAATTTTACCCCAGGATGACCTTGAACAGTCAATGTACCTATTGTACTAAAACTACATAGGGCAAACTATACTTTTTTAAAAGCATATAGAGGAGTAGCCCAATTGTTACGGTCAACTTGACCAAGGCCAAAACCACCTCTAAGCTTCGGATTCAAATACTGAATAACTACACAATACACTGTAAATTTGATTTGAATTTAATAAACAAATATTTTGATTGTGTGTTAATAATAACCAATTAAAACATCGATTAGGTATCAATAATCAATGATTTATGTATAATAAAGTTGTTGTTAATTAATAAACTACTAAACTTACTACCTGGTGTGTGCCGCGACATGGGCTGCAGCAAGATTACCATAAAGATGCAGAACTTACAAACAGTCCTGGCGATTATATTCCAGCGTAAAACTTCAATTTCCAATAGTGGGACGTGTCCACGGACGACTTGTACTTACTGAAGAATACCAGCTCCTAATGACTCCCGAAGCTCGTAGATTGACTAAATATAAAGTCCAAAAGTGCTGTAGCTTGTTTATCCAATTGGATAACTCAGAGGCTACGAAATACAAAACCGAAGACGGCTACACAATCGGACGACAACTATTGGAGCTGAGACTACTATGACGATGTGTATTATGAGACCGATCTCCAATAACTTGGAGTGCCTGCATCTTCTCTCTCAATTGCTTTATATACTCTCTCAAACAACTGTTGTGCCGAAACACCCGGGTGCCGAAATACCCGGGTGCCGAAGTTCCCTCCTCTCAGAACTGCCGAAGTACCGTGGCATTCGGCAGAGGAGAAGGGAAGTGGAAAATAACATGCTGTTGATGGCTTTTGGCATTTAGGATGTATGTAATAGTAGACGTAAATACGATCTTGTAACGCCAAAAGCAGCCACATAGACCCCATGAAGACCCCTTGCTAAACGTTCGTTTAGCAAGGTAGCCGAATTCGGAAACAATGTATATGTTATATGCATTGATATACATATGGCTCCCATTGTAAAGGCCCCTTTATTGATTAGGCCGGTTGCAACACGGGTTAGGTTTAGGGTTGGGGTTTAGGGCCTATAGGACCTAGGGTTAAGATTAGGGTTAGGAATTAGGTTAGGGTTTGGTTATTACTAGGGTCCGGTGCGTGAGTACAAACATTGGGATTAGACCTATGTGATTTTCTACTTGACAGATAAGGGGTTATGTGATTTTATTTTTTCTGATGAGTGGTGGAGGGGGGAGGTCATGTTAAATTTATTATTCAGTAAACCAAGCACCTATCTGCATATCAGCAGTAAGTCATATGATGTACCTAATTGTGTGTGGGATGGCCGATGGGTGTATGGGTTCTATGCAATAGGGCCTATGTAACTTTACATTGGGGGTTATGCAATTTTCCAAACACATCTTTCAATTTCTCCGGCCCCCTCCCTTGTAAATAATGAACGGGCCCTAAAATTATTAGTTTAAAGCTAATCTTAGCCTGTCGTACGAGCTGAGTCACTGAACACCTATTTCGTGTCATCCTGTGTCCGTACAGCCAATTGACATAAGAACTTAGTTACATCCAACAACCGCACGCTGTAATAAGGATCCATCTGTGCCGAACTACTGGGATTACCCATTGTTTCGGCAAGTAACCCTGCCGTTCGGCAGGGTAATGACTTAGCCTGCATTTTCGGCATGAATAATTGCCGAAACGCCAGGCGTTTCGGCGGATTACCCCCTGCCGTACGGCAAGGTCATCTGCCGAAAGACCGGGCGTTTTGGCATAGCCCGGTATTTCGGCGCAGCACCACTCCAGAAGGATCTAGCATTATCTATATTAGTCATGCGCTAAATACAGCCCATTGCATCATGAGTCAAGAGCTTTCTAGAAAAATCCCCATTGTTTCCATGCTTTCTGTATGGATATAGTACTTTCTCCCTGCCTATAAGCAGTAGGGCAGCACTTATAGTTCAGTAATGTTCAGTGATACACTTTCTAGCACAATCCACTCAGTTGAGCAGAATTTTCTCCGACATTCCAAATATTCCACACACCAGATATGCACACAAACCAGGTATATTTTTTTGGGCTGCCAGCTTAGCTGGAAGGACCACTTTGCATTCTGTTGTGCGTGTGTATGTCTGTATGTATGTATGTGTGTATGTGTCACTAATTTTTTTTTTAATTGACCTCAATTGAAAAGTTGATGTTCAATTGGAACCAAACTTGTGTCATAAGTGCACCAAGGGATCCCTCATATGTTGATAGGTCAAACGTCATATGCCAAGGTCAAAGGTCATATGTCAAGGTCAAAGGTCATATGCCAAGGTCAAAGGTCATATGAGGTCAAGTTGAAAAATAAGCTAAAAATGTAAAATTGACCTCAATTGAAAAGTTGATGTTCAATTGGAACCAAACTTGGGTCATAGGTGCACCATGAGATCCCTCATATGTTGATAGGTCAAACGTCATATGCCAAGGTCAAAGGTCATGAGGCAGCCCACAGCTTATATTCTTTGAATATAGAGAGCGCAAAAGCCGAGAACCACAAAATTCTAGTTATATTATGTTACTTAGATTAAAGGTGCATTTCGTGAATCCAGCACCTTCTGTTTTATTCATTGTTCACAAGATATCCTTGAGAAAAGCTTATTCACAAAATTTGAGTTGATTTCGATCTTGCAGTTTTGTGTTATGAGCAATTGTTTGTTCCCCACGGTCCCATAGGCCACTGTGCTGTAATTTCTGTCCGTTTACGGACAGAAAATACAAAAGTGCGAATTTCTTACAGATGTGACCGAATTTGCACGTAAGATTAGGTACACATGGATTACAAAGGCTAACGGTTCAGGTAGGTGATAGAAAAATCTTCAAATATTAGGCACGTCGGGGGGACGAGGCTGTGGATCACGAAATGCCCCTTTAATTTATAGTATTTTATGAGCTAATTCACAACCTCAACTCACTGTTAGCAGCAAAAGTGAAACAAATTATTGAAATTCATGGGGCCTGTAACACCAATAAATTGGAACATCTTTCAAATCGATTCAAACCATTCTAAGTTTTTACCCCTGTACAAAGGATGCCCCTTATTTCTACATGTTCCACTAGGTTGATTTGGTAATCTTTTGATATATCATTTTTGGACAATTTCGCAGTGTATTAACACCAAAATTGTTTCTTTTGCAATTTGTTTAGGGTCAAATCATAAAGTACCGCAGGTTGTACGACCAGCAATTTCGCTCACTCCTTATCGAGAGTGAAATGCTTTTGAACCTTGCATTTCACTCTGAACAAATAATCTAAGAGTGAAGTCACTCTTCAATTAACACTGCGTTAAGGTTTCAAAGCTTCAGATTTGAAATTTCACTCTTGAGAATTTTGTTCAAAGAATGAAATCTTGAGAAAAAATGTGAGTGAAATTGCTGAGCCACTGACCAAAGACAAAGGCATAATAGTATTTTTTATGGAAATTTCGTTTAAGTGGCAGCTATTGTACTTATGACTTATGACCTACTTGACAGATGCAATGGACAAGTATATCCCAAGCAAGGTTTCTTCTTCGAATTTCAATCTGCCGTGGGTTGATAATGAGACCAAGTGTGCTATCCGAAAGAAACAGAAGCTTTATAATAAAGCCAGAAGATCAGGCTGTAAAGAGAAGTGGGAGCAATTTAAAGCTCTGCGTTGTAAGATTGACTGTCGTATTCGCCGAACATATAAGAAATATGTTTTCGATGTGATTGGAGGTAGTCTGTTATCCAACAACACAAATTTAGCCATTTTGGAATTTTGTCAAGTCAAAGCGTCAGCAGGCCTTTGGAGTGGGCACTCTAAATACAGAAGGGTATAGCAGCCAGTGCAAAGGACAAAGCAAATGCCTTGAACAGGCAATTCCAGTCAGTTTTACCAAGGAAGACTGCATGTTATAACATACCAGACCTGGGCGCGAGTACTGTTCCTGTTCTTCAACCATTTACCATCACTACAGAAGGCGTGGAGAAGCTACTTAAAGATCTGCAACCACAAAAAGCTCCTGGTCCGGACGGCATTACACCCCGCATCCTTAAGTTGTGCGCTGCAAATGTTGCACCCATCCTTAGATGTATTTTTCAAAAAATCATTGGACACAGGGATCTTGCCATCGGATTGGTTACATGCAAACATTGTGCCTTTGTTTAACCCTATCCCCGGACTTTGGGCTACTTCTGACCCAGATTCACTTCAGTGGTTCCATTGTTTTAGGCCAGTCAACTTGAACCAAATTAAATCTCAAAACTAGCAAGACATAGCAATTCTGAGCGCAGACTGCCCTAGATTTTCTAGCCAGAGTGTGTCGCCTTAAGGCCGTTTATCAATGAAACTGCAACCCGATATCAGCTCGTGTGCCCACACTTACCGATGGGAGGTCAGTAATTGCCAATCTTTATCCCTAAAGTCCCTGGTGTGTGAGGCCCATGAATGTGCCTAGCACGGGTCCAGGGAAAGTCTTAAGAGTGGGGACCATTCTCTTCCATCAAATTATCGTCCTGTCTCATTGACCTCCGTCATTTGCAAATTGTTGGAACATATTATTTGCCATACAATTGTGGAGCATTGGGAATCTAACAAAGTTTTAGTCGACAACCAGCACGGGTTCCATAAAGGGAGATCATGTGAGACCCAGTTGGCCGCTACTATTGAAGATCTTGCCGAGGTCCTAGACCAGAAGGGTCAAGTCGACTGTATTATAATGGACTTCAGCAAGGCCTTTGATACAGTACCACATCAAAGGCTGTTAAAGAAACTTCATCATAATGGGATTACTGGTTCCCTGCACACCTGGATGTCAAACTTCTTGACCAAACGTACCCAGCAAGTTGTTGTCGACGGTGAGTCATCATATAAAGCCTATGTTTCATCCGGCGATCCCTCAGGATCATTCCTTGGGTCCTGTCATGTTCCTTTTGTATATAAATGACTTCCCAAAATATTAATTCTACTGTGAGGCTTCTGCTGACGATTGGCATTATGTACACGAGATCATATCAGATGCTGACGAAACATGTTCTTCAACCCGACATCACCATATTATGCTCTGGCAACGACAGCTGGCTCATGAATTTTAATTCTAAAAAATGTTTCCGCTATGTGCATCACTCATAAATAGAAGCAATTAAATCACCTTACGATATGGGTGGTTACTTCCACTGCAATCAACTGGAGCCATTCCATGTCCAACTCACACACTTGCACCACACTATCCCTTCATTTTTTTTTCTAAGTTATGGGAGGTAGTGGAATTGATGAAATATGAAAATCCTGAAAATGTTGAGGTTCATACGATTTTTCGTTTTCTCACCGTAAGCAATCTCAATTTTAGGGGGGTCGGCATAAAAAACATGTCGCGACGCCAGAGATGATGTTGGGAGGGGTAAAATTTGAGAATAACACCCCTCAACATAATTTTAAAAACAACTGTTCTGGGTAAGTTTTGCTGTAGAATGCAATCTGGCCATCAAAAGCATGTAAATCATTTCCTTTTGAAGATATAGCCCTAAAAATAAATACAACTTTGTTCAACTGGGACCAAGTTTGGGGGGCCATACCCCCCCCCCACAAATAATTTTTTACTGTCCATTTTTGATTCGTGGAACGAACGTTTCGCGAATCCGCCTACAAACGGTTCGAGCTTCAGCTGGTAGACAATTTCTGCTGGTAGAAGACACATTTTTCGCTATTTTACGTCAAATCCTCCTGGTCAGGTCGATGTTAGCTCAGCGAGCCAACACTTCATTGGAAACCCAGTGGAACCCAGGGAAACCCATTAGCGATTAATTAAAAAATTGTTCATAAACCATATTTGAGAGTTATAAATTTGCCAGAATGCCCCCAATAATCATATATGGTGTGTTTATTTCTTTACCAAATATGGTTGTGTTCTTAACCAAATATGGCATGTTCTTTATCTACGAAATTTAAGTATTTCCAAGTAGATTTCAGATATTCACACATTACGCTTTTGCCCCCCCCCGCGAGCGCCTATACCGGGGTGGCGTGCCATTCCAGCGGTTGCACTAAGAGGGTGTAATGTAAGTCAGTGGAAGAGCCGGGGTGTTTTTTTTTTTATAGAAATTTTAGGAATTCCTATGTCCACCCCCTAAATGACCTCTCATATGATGCTAAATTCCTTGAAAATCAGTGGCATAGATGGGCATTGCAGCAAGTCCAAACAAGTGATTGCGCCTGGTTTGTGCGTAAAATCGCTAAACTGATAGAAACGCGTGAATCGATGCAGAAAAAATGACGTCGTGTGGCCGAAGTGACGAAAATGAATGCAATAAACCGTCTTTTTCAAGACCATTCTTAGTGAATCTTAGTGACGCCGGACGATTTTAGAGGCATTGATTTAGCATTTGAACCGAAAATCGCTGTGGATATAATCTATGCCCCCGTAGGAGCCAGACTAGCACGATTCATGGTTGAATTAAAAAGCATCGACATCCGTGGATGCGCATCACTGTGATGTGGGATTCTAATTGTATACGTTGTCATGGTTGTGGTCAGCAACAAATTGGAGTATACGTTTCCATGAGTTCGTAAGGGCCTACGATATTTAACTTGGTAGTAAAGGATGGGGCGTGGTGGGGTGACATGTTGGTTACCTCATGTGCCCCTGGTGACCATCATTTGACCTTTGGCCGTCAAAATGGTTAACCCTTTCCGACGGCTTGTGTGGCAAGGTCTCTGGAGTTCCGTAAGGCCGTATAATGATGTAACTTGGTGGAAGGAACGGGTTAACGAGTTCTCGACCTGATTAATGGTGGGCATATTTCGTGCAATTAATATGCATGAGCTAATTAATATGCAAAATCAGCGTATCGCTTTATTTTTAATGGTACATCGGACATGTAAAAATTCCTTCACTTCGCAAAAATCCATTATAATGGTGTGCATCTTCTTTCCATTTAAAGTTTCTGATACATGCGGCTTAGGTATGCAAAATGAGCTAATTAAGTATGCATAAGCTGTAGCGCTAAAACGGTACACGATATGCAAAATTCCTTTATACATGAAAAACTACTAATCCATACCTTTTGTGTAATCTATGAGGGGGCAGGGTGGGGTGTTGGGGCCGGGGGGGGGGGTAAAGTGGGGGGTGCGTCCAGGAGGGGTGGGATATGTTGTGTAGTGGCGGGGTGGGGTGCGTCGGGTGGGTTGCGTCGGGGTGGGATCAGGTGTTTGGACCTTGGTTACCCCATGTGACCTTGTGACCCCATGTTACCGTTGGTTACCTCATGTTACCTCACTTGACTTGGTGCCTCATCGTGACCTTGGGTGACTCATTGTGACTTTGGTGACCTCACATGACCTTTGGCCCATTCACAAATAAGTGTCGTGGAGGGGTCGGGTGGGTTCTACAGGGAGGCGGGTGGTGTCCCTGGTGGTGCGTTGGGAGCATTTGGGTGACTGTCATGTCAACTTTGTGACCCTGTTTGATCTTTGTGACCATCATGTTAACCCCACGTGACCTTGGTGACCTCAATGTCCAACCTTGGTGACCTCATGTCACCTTGGGGACCTCATGTCACCTTGTGAACTCATGTCACCTTGGTGCCTCATTCACAAACCGCGACGCAAGATGACACTAGCGTCCAATGACCGCGACATATTTTTTTTACTTGTCATATTTATTCAAATACAAATTTGGTCCTGGTGATAATATTCATATATTTGACAACAAAAATATCACCCATTTGGTAAATTATTATCCGTAGACACATGCAGCAGCTATTAAAATCACCCAAAATCACCCATTTTTTTAAATGTGCTGCCCTTGGGCCAGGGAGTGTTAATCATAGCTCCATATGGGTCCAGGGCAGTGTTACAGGCATATAATATATATATATATATATATATCAAATACAAAAAATCCAATTAGCGGTGTAAATATGCATAAAGCCAGCTATCAATTCATCACACATTTTAATCAGTTGTCATGGTTTCCCAGGGCAGTGTTAAAGGTTATTCATAATTTATCATTTACCAAATACTGAATACCAGACATTCAGCATTTACAAATTAAAGGCCAGTCTTTAATTCATTGAGTATCAGTTCACCAGTTAGTCATTCCCTTCAGGTCATCCCAAAACGGGCTTCAAAGTACCACTAGTCACAACCCACCAAAACCGGTGCCACCGAATCCACACGGGCTGGTGACCTGCTCTTTGTGTTTCCAAATCACCAACTTGAGAGCAAAACCCTTGCCATACTTGTCACCCTCCAAAAAGTATTATTAAAACTGGAAATACCCCTCCCAAAACTCAACTCTAACATTTCCCATATTTTTGACCCCCCCCCCAAAAAAACCCAGAGTCACACATGTCCAACCCCACCTTCCAACTCCTAGTATAGTGAAGATACATCCTTTTACAACTTTATGAGCAATATTGGCTTGGGAGGTTGGGAGGGAAGGAAGGAAGGTTAAGTCCTGTTTAACATGTAATACTACTTACCTGACAATTGCTGCCTATTTCAACAAGTGTCCCAACAATTGATTTTCAAAATTGTTAAAAATCACAATGATTAACTGTTTAATTTGTGTGTTGGTTCAACAGGGCTTGCTGAAAGTAAACCACACAGAAGGAATCTGGCATATTTTGATGCCAAAATTGGTAAGTGGAGAACACTGTTCAAGGGTGAGCCTCACACGTACTATAAAGGTGCGATGATTTTCATCGAAGGCCAACTTTACTGTGCAGGTGGTAGCCCTAAGCCTGAACCTGTTGATGAAAATGGCATTGTTCAACCACAACGAAGATACAGAGGTCAGAGCAAAGGTCATACAAAAACAAAGATACAATCAGTTTTGGTGTTTTGATGTTGCAACTGAGAAATGGCATCAGCTACCAGACATGAAACACTGTCGAAACGACTTCCAATTAGTTCATCTGGAAGGTTACATTTATGCCATAGGGGGAGCCAGTGGATTAAGCAGAGCTCTAGAGAAGTACAACATGCAAGAAAAAAAAAATGGGTAGACATTACAGATCTGCCTCAAGGAAGATCTAGAGATCACATGTCTGCTGTGGAATATGGAGGGAAGATTTTGGTCTACTTTGTAGGGAGCTCATATAGCCAGCAATCTCAGCACTACTTGTACATGTATAACCCCAACTGGGACTCATGGCATCTTGTTCTTAGCTATAACCACGTCTACTTAGCTACATCTCTTCTGTCACATGGTGGTAAGATCTACAGAATCGTTAGAGGTAAATGCACCTGCCAAAGGCACCGTAAGGAGGACTGTCAATGGCAGGGATTTTGCATTCATGAGCTCAAGATTGACACTGAAAGTAACATTCCAACTGCCTCAGTGGGAAAACTGCAACGACAGAAGTTCAGCAGTGAACGTACCAGGAAGTTCATGTTCCATATCGGCAAGGATGTATTTGTGTCCGTGAAGTATGGACAATATTTCAGTCTGTTCTATCACAACACAGGTATGAAAATTGCTGATGCTGAGCCGCAGGTGGATTTTGAACCTGAAGAATGGTCCTGCTTTTACAAGGGTCAGCATCCCGTATTCAACTTGGAAGCAGTGACTTCCTTTCCATGTCATGAGTTAGACTACAAAAATCATCTGATGATGGTCCCATCGCCAACATTCTAATCCCACTCCCTAAACTGAGAAAAAAGACAGAAAATTTGGTATTAATCCCAAGGCAAATTTTTTAAACCTTCCAACTAAATTATTTTTGTCTCAATGTAGGAAAACATCAGTATTTTTGTGTTTTCTGCTCTAAGCAGAGCAGCATGTATGGTTTACTTAAAGGGGCATTTCGTGATCCACAGCCTCCTCCCCCCGACTTACCTAAAAAAGTAGAGATTTTTTATATCATCTGAACCGTTAGCCTTAGTATTGCACATGTACCAAATCTTACGTGCAAATTTGGTCGTATCTTTAAGTAATTCACAATGTTGTATTTTCTGTCCGTAAACGGACAGAAATTACAGCACAGTGGTCTATGGGACCGTGGGAAACACGCATTTGCTCATAACACAAAACCGCATGATCGGGATCAACTCAAATTTTGTGAATGGGCTTTCCTCGAGGATATCTAGTGAACCAAGAATAAAACAGCAGGTGCTGGAATCACGAAATGCACCTTTAAGTAGTATGGTGCTTGTGTGGTAAGAAATGTTAACCCTGCACTTAATGGACTCATGCTCAATTACCTCCATTGTAGGTCAGAAGAACCACTGGGCCAAGTCTTGTATGGGGTGTACACAGATTGACCTCTAATGGTGACCTTTGCCCCTCCCCCCTTGTAAACTGCAGTGGCAGACAGCACATGCATTCTGGGGAATGTTGTATTTTATTTTATTGACATTGCAAGAGAGAGGAGTACTGTTTATTCATGCAATATAAATGCAGTAACTTTTGCCAAGCTTTGCAAGCTGGTTGTTTCACCTTTGAATGTTTGATTTGCTGCATACAGCTCAGGGCTCAAATCTTTGCACTAGCCCGACACCCATTTCTAGTTATTAATGTGTCGGGCAAGCAGTTAAAGGTACAACAAGAGATTAAACACAACAGGTGTCCCTAAAAAAATGTAAAATCTGGATTTTTGCACTAATGTAAAGCTTTCTATCAAAAATACCCCATCTGAAAGAATTATGCTG
The DNA here is from genome assembly GCA_023653785.1 of Ophioderma brevispina. NCBI lineage: Eukaryota > Metazoa > Echinodermata > Ophiuroidea > Amphilepidida > Ophiodermatidae > Ophioderma > Ophioderma brevispina. Next base: position 24,596 of record JAMKCH010016057.1, read on the forward strand.
AGAATTATTTCTTTGGTACAAAAATTGTGAACTTTCTAATTTTCTATAGCCTATTAGCAGGGGATTGTAGTGAAAGAGTCTGTGCTTCCAGATAAAATTGTGAATTTTTACACATAAGTTCTTTCGGCATTGATAATCCATAAAATTGATGGAAGCACTTGCCAACCCCCTTAATGCATCCCCAGCTTGGGTTTTAAGGTTATACAGGCGTCAACATTTTTAAAATGGTCAATAAAATCTCTTAATTTTTTCACCCCTGTACAACCAAATTTGACTTTTTCACCATTTTACAGTTTTTACCCCATAATTCCCAGACTATACCTTTTTGGAATCCTTTTAACCAGACAAACATCATGGTGTGCTTTTCATTATTTCAACACAATCAAAACATTTTAAAATTCTTACCCCTGTTTAACCTTGAAATCCAAGCTGGGGCCATGAAAGGGGTGTGCCAAGTGCTTCCATCATTTTTTTTATTATCAATGCATAAGGTACTTGTGTACCAAAATTCACAATTTTATCTAGATTTGCACAATCACATGAGATCTGTGTACTACAGTCCGCCACTATACATTTCATATGGAAATATAAGCATATAGAAATCACCTTTTGTTTTCACTTTTAAGACATTTTTGCAGCAAAATACAAGGTAAGAAATCTATTGAGTGTCTAATCTTCAGTTGGCCCAAAAAGTATCTCGGCATGTTTTTCGATCAGTATTGTGTCAAAGTCCGATAATTTTGAAAGTTTTCAAGATAAACATTTTGTTGCCTATGTCTCGCTCTTTCATTTAACACTTTGCTTGTAAAAAAGCGTGCAAAAATGGCTGAGATAGAACGCTTGAAAGACGTAAAAAACTCAAACCAAAAGTTGCAGTCTTTGGAGTTTTCAGTGGGCACTGCAGTGTACATAGACACAAACACGCTGACCACAATCAATATTGCATAGGCTTTCTCGCTCATTCACTCGGAAAACCATCTTTGTGTAAAATTAATACTCACATATTATTTGTTGTACCACACAGTGACCATTGAAAAAATCCCAAAACTGCAACTTGTGGTTTGGGGGTTTTACGTCTTTCAGGCACTCTATCGCAGCCATTTTTGCACGCTTTTATACAAGTGAGGTGTTAAGGGGGAAAGACCCTCATAGGGGGTTAGAAATAACAACTTTAAATTTAAATTAAGGTAAAAATTGCTGTTGACCCCCATGAAATGGGTTCCTATGGGACTAATGAAAATATTCTAGTTCAGTGTGGAGCCAATTTATATGCTTTAATTTGCTTTTTATCCCATCTCCATAGGGTAAATCGTTTTTGAGAAATCAGGGTGCAAGCGATGTCATATCGTAAAAATTCACTTTTGAGATATCGGCAATTTAGTCTAGAAACACTGTTTTTTAGGTGTTTGTATATTTTAGAAATGTTATTTTACTTTCCTGATTTAGAAATTAAGTACTGGAATTTTCACAAATATTGGTGAAAATTAGAGATCAATAGCTAAATTACTTCTTGAGTTATATATTTTTAAAGTGGAAAATATTAAAAATTGCAGCTGGAAAAAAAAAAAAAAAAAAAAACCTCATCCAGGCCCTTCCCCGCAAGTGGAGCCTTGGGGAAGGTACAAAAATGAGCAAAGGATCATGGATGCCAGTGGCGATAGTGATGGGCGTACCGATGCTAGCGTGGGACCGCTACTAGGCATATGGGCGCACCGAAATTTTTAATGTGGCATAAGGGGTGTCTGATGGCTTTTTTGAGCACAAAAAATGCACTAGTTGGATCATTTGTAAGTATACATGTATAAAATAGAACAATCTCACAATTTTGGTGAGTATAGTTTGGGGGTTTTACGTCTTTCAGGCATTCTATCGCAGCCATTTTTGCACGCTTTTATACAAGTGAGGTGTTAAGGGGGAAAGACCCTCATAGGGGGTTAGAAATAACAACTTTAAATTTAAATTAAGGTAAAAATTACTGTTGACCCCCATGAAATGGGTTCCTATGGGACTAATGAGAATATTCTAGTTCAGTGTGGAGCCAATTTATATGCTTTAATTTGCTTTTTATCCCATCTCCATAGGGTAAATCGTTTTTGAGAAATCAGGGTGCAAGCGATGTCATATCGTAAAAATTCACTTTTGAGATATCGGCAATTTAGTCTAGAAACACTGTTTTTTAGGTGTTTGTATATTTTAGAAATGTTATTTTACTTCCTGATTTAGAAATTAAGTACTGGAATTTTCACAAATATTGGTGAAAATTAGAGATCAATAGCTAAATTACTTCTTGAGTTATATATTTTTAAAGTGGAAAATATTAAAAATTGCAGCTGGAAAAAAAAAAAAAAAAAAAAACCTCATCCAGGCCCTTCCCCGCAAGTGGAGCCTTGGGGAAGGTACAAAAATGAGCAAAGGATCATGGATGCCAGTGGCGATAGTGATGGGCGTACCGATGCTAGCGTGGGACCGCTACTAGGCATATGGGCGCACCGAAATTTTTAATGTGGCATAAGGGGTGTCTGATGGCTTTTTTGAGCACAAAAAATGCACTAGTTGGATCATTTGTAAGTATACATGTATAAAATAGAACAATCTCACAATTTTGGTGAGTATAGTTTGGGGGTTTTACGTCTTTCAGGCATTCTATCGCAGCCATTTTTGCACGCTTTTATACAAGTGAGGTGTTAAGGGGGAAAGACCCTCATAGGGGGTTAGAAATAACAACTTTAAATTTAAATTAAGGTAAAAATTACTGTTGACCCCCATGAAATGGGTTCCTATGGGACTAATGAGAATATTCTAGTTCAGTGTGGAGCCAATTTATATGCTTTAATTTGCTTTTTATCCCATCTCCATAGGGTAAATCGTTTTTGAGAAATCAGGGTGCAAGCGATGTCATATCGTAAAAATTCACTTTTGAGATATCGGCAATTTAGTCTAGAAACACTGTTTTTTAGGTGTTTGTATATTTTAGAAATGTTATTTTACTTCCTGATTTAGAAATTAAGTACTGGAATTTTCACAAATATTGGTGAAAATTAGAGATCAATAGCTAAATTACTTCTTGAGTTATATATTTTTAAAGTGGAAAATATTAAAAATTGCAGCTGGAAAAAACAATAAAATACATAAGAAATATAAGCAATTTTAACTCATGAAGCCACCTTTTTGGCCATAACTTTTGAATGGACGCTCCGATTGTTGTCAAACAAAAAGCAATAAAAAGGTAATTTTTCACTTATTTTAAATTTAAAGTTGTTCTTTTTAGCCCCCTTTGAGGGTCTTTCCCCCTTAAATGAAAGAGCACGACCAAGGTAACAAAATGTATATTTCGAAAACTTTAAAAATTATCCGACTTTGACACAATGCTGATCGAAAAACATGCCGAGATACTTTTTGTGCCAACTGTATATGAAATCACTACATAAGACAGTAAAAATTGGATGCTTGAAATCTCTTGTTGCACCTTTAACTCTGGGGGAAAGTTGTAAAGTCAATGGTAAAACACAGGAACTAGCCAAAGCTATCATTATGACCTAGTAAAATCTCAGTTCCCTCAAATTGGCAAACTGTCAGTTACCTGATAAGCTACTCTAATCATATCATCCAAATGCAAAAAAATTCAATGTTTTTTAACATTACACTTCATTTGACTTCAGGTCTGTTCATTCTTTACCGCATTTGCATTGTGGTGAATTGAGGTACAGATATATCGATCACTTTCATGCCGCAACACCCCAATCCAGGTTAAATGAATTTAACTTCATTGTGGTACAGCAATGCTGTATTCTGCGAAGAGACTGCAATTCTGCCACTGCAACGCAGATGCGGTAAAGTATGTATGGACTTTTACTTTATAACGGCTACAAAAAAATAATCTCCATGCACTTTATAAACTCCAAAAATCTCCATAAAGTCTGTACCGCCCCTTGTATGTCAGTTGAATGGGGCCCCAAGTTTTTTACCCTAATCTTTGCCCCGACCTTCCCGAGCATTCAGTAAGACTTGTAACATGTAAGAATATATTTCCATTCAAGTAAACAATATACTCTAAGAAATAAGGTACCTTACGATTGCATTGTTCTTTGATAGGGCTTCAAAAGTGGTGTTTTGTTGACGCTATTTCTCTACCTCTTAAGATATTTACACATTTAGGATGGGTATTTTCACTCTCTTGTCATTTCAGAATGTGTCCTGAAAAGATCCCACTCTCTCCATTTCGACTGTTATTCAACTCACAAACATTGGGACTATAATAGGACAAATGTGGGAATTATCAGAATAAGGTGGGTTCAATCAACCTTGATGTGGCAATTTTGGGGATTCTAAAAATATGTTCTGCATGCATGTAAATCATCTGTTTTTGACAATAGTGGATTGATTTTGAATGGTGATTACCAGGATATGGTGAACCCCCTTCAAAAAAAAATCTATGTGGTGCTTTGGGGATTCTAAAAATATTTTCTTTATTCATGGTGAATCATCTGTTTTGAACAAAAGTGTGGATTGATTCTGACTGAAAATATGAAATGTGGAAAAATTGCTTTTTTGAAGATGTTAGTGATTTTTGGATTGAAAAAAAGTACCTCTGACTGACCAAACTTGTAAAGTCTGTCATTTAAAAAAAATTGTTTGGTTGTGTTTTCCTTGTTAATCCTCACATTCATTTTCTTATGTAGGTAGTACCAAAGGGTTAAACTATCTATTGGCATCCAATCTAAGCACTATTTTGATTGGTTATTTGGAAGGTAAATTATGTAATGAGCAAATGAAAGACACTGCAAGAATGTTGGTAAGGTTTACACATAGATATAAAAGCACTATTTTGATTGGTTACTCAGAAGGCTATCTCATGTTGTGTCCTGTAATTAGCCAATCAGACAGATTGTATCATAGCTGGTAGTGTCCAGGGGATTATTGAGTACTTACCGTGTGTTGAACACATTCCAAAGTTATATCGTTAGAAAAAAAATGCATCTGCATATAGGAACTCTTGAATGGAAATACAAATTCAGCAGTCTTTGGAGAGCTTTACCATGCCATTTTCAAGGTCTGTACAATTTCTTCTTGCAGATTTTGTTCTGTGTGTAACAGAATTCAGACTGGAAACAGAGGGTTCAGTTAACAAAAGTATCAAACATGGGTAAATTTAAAAAACAATGAGTGAGATTTCCTACATGTTGGTAGTCCCCACAAAAGAAACCACTTTGGCTATACCTGCCTGCCTTAACAAAATCCTTTTATACCAATTCTGTCCTTTACCAATTCATGCTACAGGTGCAAGCATGTGTGTGATGAAAATTAAATACGTGCAAATTGCTTTCCAGACACCAGTTCACTTGCTGGACTACAAGCAGTTAGCAATGCAATGAAACTCTAGTCAATCAAGTAATTTGGTATGGCCAAAGACAACACCCAATTATCTTGTTAACTTTGATTAGGTCAAATACATAGTTTGTCTCAAAGCTCCCATGTGCATTAGTTTTATTGTGTGCATTAGTTTCTCAAAATGTCCAAAAAATGATTCCCTCCCCCTTTTTTGTGAGAAAATCGTGAAAAAATAAAACTCAAAATTCAAACTCTGATTTTGTGTTCGCGATTATTTCACAATGGCGCTCTCCGATGCGATGACATGCCAGTGATGTAGGTGCAATTAAGGGATTTGACATGTTAGTGAACTGTCCAGAAGATCGAATTGTCTAGAATCCACATATATGGTATTTATTAAACTACTTGATAGAATCGTTTAATTTCTAATTATGTGCAGGTCCCGATGTCATTCTTCTAAATTTGAACTTTGCAGTGAGCTTTCAGACAAACAAATGTATTTGGCCTTATAAAATTGATGATTGCCAACAACAGACACTAGACAAAAACAATTCATGCTATTCAGTGTTAAAAATTAGTTGAAACTCAAAGTCAGCTCTAATAGATAATCTAGTCTTTGTGATAGAAGTCAATAACATAATAATAGCTTTGTTTTGGCTGACAAGGCTACGACTTCATCCCATAACTCCTTGTAAATCAAAAGTTGGGAAAGTGAATTGCTCCCCACCAAAACAAAAAAGGGTACCTCTTTGCAGGACAAAAAATGGTAGCCAGATTGGTTCATATGTCCTCCTCTATATCTGTGTTTGAACATGATGCTAAAGTGGAAAGTTTAACAGTTGGTGTCCAGGCGCGGATCCAGGGAGGGGTCTCGCGCCTCCCAGTAATTCTGCAAATTCTTGCAAAATCGGCCCATTTCGGACAAGAAAACTGCCTTTCAGCCCCCCGGTAATTTTGACGTTTTTCAAATCCTGGATCCGCCCCTCGTGTCTGAATGGCAGAATGGTTTACAGACCGCCATATGATATTGTGAAAGGTGTCCAGTCAGTTGTATATATTACTCTGCAAGATTGTTACAGACCATGACTATTCTGTGGTGCTTTTAACTTTGCAATAAACTACCCTCCTAGTGCCTTTTAATGTATAAATGTTCTATTATAATTATTACCCTTAACTATAACCCATAGCTAGCCTTTGCTTTTACTCTTTCTGGCAACTGGAAGCACTTCTACTCTAGATGCAAAACAGTTTTTTAAACTAACTTGTCAGAAGCAATCTATAGGTGTAAAAGTTCATGTAGTGTTACTAGGAGTTAAAATGTTTTTAATGGTGGGTGACCCAATCAATATTTGTTATGCTATGTGATGTAGCAGCCACCAATCATTACAGAATATTTTTGTGTTATATAATGTGCAACATTGCCTGAATAGAGCAGTCAATATATTGTTTCATATGATGTTAGAAAAAGTCTTTGTCATTTGTTAATTCTTTGATAATCAAAAATTAAATGGTCTTCACCCCTAGACCCTGTCTGTAAATTTTTCCACTGATATTTCAATCCGTTTTTATGTGATAGCTAAAAACATGATTTTGTAAGCCTCGTAGGGTACTCTGTAAAACTAATATTGGCCGACCATAATGGTGCACATTTTCACCCATAACTTCCAAAACCAAACATCCTTTAGCCTAGAAAATTTCACAGGGTAAGTGAGGAAAATAGTAGCTTTCTTCAGATACCAAAATTTGACCATTTCCTGTAAAATCTGGGGTTCTGGGGACGAGGCTATTAACGATCAGGTCATGACCGTTTAAGAAAACAAATCAAAATGCAATTCAGCCTTACCATCATTATAGTAGGTCCTATAGAGGTAGCAGTATTGAGAATATAGTAATAGAAAGATTTAGAAGTACAACAAGATGTAAAAAACAAACTTTTATTATATTTTATATCATACCATTCAAATTTTGATGTACATGTGTTTTTTACTTCTTTGTATCACTTTTATTTTTAACAGTATCAAATTTGTAGTTCAGATACTGTGAAGTGAAGAACTGAATAAATCCCATCCAGTTCCTTACCTACGTGAACATGCATTGTTATAATGGGAATGAACCCATAGTTTAAGTGTTAGTGTGCATGGGCATCTCATAGCAGACTTGTAGTACTCGAGTATGAATACTCGTACTCGAGTACGAGTACAATTTGTGTACTCGTACTCAGACTTGGGTACTCGTACTCATACTCGTACTCAGGCATAAGTACTCGTACTTATACGCGTACTCGGGATTTAAAATTTTGCTGTACTCATACTCGTACTCGTACTCAGGATCAAATACTCATACTCGTACTCAGGATCAAATACTCATACTCGTACTCAGGGTCAAGTACTCATACTCGTACTCAGGAAAAGTACTCACACTACAACAAAAATAAGTGAGGCATGCATTTATTGCTAGAAAAGGGAAAATTAACATGAAATCATACAATTGAGTAACAAATTGTGATTTTCATCCAAATTTGTTTTGTAAAAATTTATTTTTATGTTTCAGATAAATCTCAATATTTAAAATTTGTTTTTGTTTGATATAGAATCAAATGTTTCAAAATAATGACAAATTTCAATGGTGATATCAACATTTATACTACTAATGCTCCATTCCATGACAATTTAATGAAGCAAACCCCATTTTCTCCAATCCAGTTTGTTTCCTTTTGCCATGGTAGATGTAGCTTAAACCTACTGTGGAGATGGTTAATAGGTCAAGTTGATAAAAGAACTTTGTTTTTTAACAGAAAATCAAACACCTGATTTAGGTTTTACCATACATATTCCCTATCAAAAGACATAAGCTTAAAAATGATGTGTTCAGAAATATTTGTGGCTATTTTGGGGATACATGTTTCAAATTTGAAAGAAAAAGTCTGGGCAAAGTAATTCTGGACCATATTATCACATTGTATCTGCTCCTTTATTGTATATGTAAATTTCTGTCATCTTGAAATGTATTGCTGAATAAATTGAATATGTTGAATTATAATAAAAAAATATGAATATGAATGGAAGTTTCATCTACAATTTGAACACACCAATTCCAAAATCTGAATGCGAACCTTAGAATTGTATATTATCAAATGACATTCAGGTCCCTACCATAGCATGTGCATATACTTCATATTCAAATTGTTATAGGATCAAAGATTTGAAGCCATTTTGCCATTTCAAAGGGGGGGGGATCATATAATGGTGTTTAATGAGGCTTACTGTAATGCGAAACGAGACAGAACCCCATTGGATTACACGCTTTATTCCGTCATGCATACGTGCATAACGAAATAAAGCGTGTAATCCAATGGGAATTCTGTTTTGTTTCGTTTTGCAAAATACAGAAGCCGTTAATGATGGCCCAATGCAGATAATGTTGTGGGTTAGAGGGTAATGAGACCATAGCTAAAAGGATGGATACAAGCCCATGCATGATGGCTATGAATATAGGTGGGTCGGGCGGTCGCGGTATGTGACTAGGGTATGGGTCCAGCGTTGTGACCACAGCATGGTATATGGAGATGAGTTAAGGTACAAGACTATGGGTACAGGTAACAAAAGTTTATGCACGGGATGGGTACTACATGCAGGTATGACACAGTACACATGTTTAAGTGAGTAGGTAAACTGTTGCTTTGATGGGGTATTCATCCATGATCCTTGCTGGGCCAACTGCCCAAACCAGCATATTCCAGTAAAACAAGAACTTGTTTTTGTCTAAAGAAAATCAACAATTTTGAGCCAAATTACACAGGTTCAAGTATAAATTATTCTCAAATCTTGCTGGCGGGAGGACATCATTCATCATTATTATTCATCGTCACCCTCCTCATCGTTGTCATCTTCATCATCAACAAGATACGAAGGCTGCAATTTTGCAAAGTACTAATACTCCATACTCGTCCTCATGCAAAAGTACTCTACTCATACTCGCCCCCCTACTCAGCACAAGTACTTGTATCATACTCGGCTCAGGCACAGATCATAACTCGTACTCATAACCGGGATTTTTTAAAATTTTGATGTACTCAATACTCATACTCCTACTCAGACCAAATACTCGTACTCGTACTACTCATACTCAGGGTCAAGTACTGGTACTCATACTCGTACTCAGAAAAAGTACTAATACTACAAGTCTGTCTCATACATTGTGTGTGTGTGTGTGGGTGTGGGTCCACGCATGCACGTACGTACATGTGGTGTGAACTTTTGAACTAAACTTTTTTCTGCACGATCTGTTAATGCAAAGGCAAGTCACATTTGTCACTCTCATATGAGATGCTAAGGCTTATAAGGAAATATATACAGTTGCATATGTTGAGGTAGAGGTCATTAAGGTGTCATGGGGCACATGAGGTCTTGAAAACTTTAACAAGCACATTCCAATATTAATGTGGTAAAATACAGGTAAAAGTTTTTTTATGACTATATTGATCCTTTTATTGCGTGATAGATCACTATCAGTGATTTGCTAAATCAAAAAATTTTAAAAATCATCAAAATGTCTGCAACAAGTACAGGTATCCTAACATCTATATATCTTAACGGAAGCAGACGAGATGCTGTTCACCATGTAGCCCCAAAGTCCCTGTTTGTCATTAGGTTGGGATGTCAGATGGATCCTCCGGGATGTCTCGAGCAATCAACATCAATGTTACGTTTAAAGGGGCGACGACCCATGTTTTGGCATGGTAACTTCCAACATGTGACGGCTGAGACTACTTGATCCATCGCACGATGACAGTGAACCGTCATGTGCACGCGTTTGGCCAACAGAAGATGAAATTGGAGGGATACCTCCATCTATCTGTGCTTTGGTCTTTGTGCGTCTCGCGGCAGGTATGTTTTTGTACTCGCATAAGAAGCTTGGTGTAGGTGCCATCACGTCTATCCTGTAGCTCTTTCTTCTTCTTCATGGTCCAGGTCTCAGATCATTATAACAGGATTACCCTCTACACGCTCTAAAGATTTCAGCTGGTTGACATTGGAAGATACCAGATTGCCATAAGAGGTGTATGTTTTATTGCAGGCATTCCAAGCTTGCTCTTTGCGTGACAGGAAGTCTTTCTTGCTGTCGGCAACATAGGACCCCTAGAATACTTGAAGTTCTTGACCTCTTTGAGTTGGCTACCATCTGCTGTGCTGATATTTTTGATGATTCTCTTCCTCATTGAAGTCATATATTCAGTCTCCCGCATTTAGAGGCCAGGCCGACTTCGTCCGCAACATTCTCAAGTGATGTCATTAGATCTTGTGCACCACATGTCAGATCAGCTGTTAGAGCTAGGTTATCTGCGTAGTCAAGGTCTGTGAGATGCGGACCCATGTGACGTCTGGACGCTTGGGTTGATGGTGAGACCTTTGTCGTTTGTGATGTCAAGACTCTGTCTGAGGATGTAATCAACCACGTAAAGAGATAGAGAGCAAGCGTATCTCCTTGGAGGATTCCAGTAGTTTGTTTTATGAATCCTTTGTGGGCCCAGTCCATGGTCTGCCACAAAGCTATAGGGTTATCATACCCTGCAAGGATAAGGACCAAACCAACCTAATCAGGACAAAATCAAGATATTTTGGTCAAAACTGTCCATTCACGACTACAAAGAGATACGGGAGCAAGATTATCTCCTTGGAGATTCCAGTAGTTGTTAGGAACTGCCCTTTGTGGGCTCAACCATGGTCTGCACAAAGCCATATTGGGGGGTTCTCACTACCCTTCAAGGATAAGACCAAAAGCAACCTAATAGACAAAATCGATATTTTGGTCAAAACTGTCCATTCAGACGCTTACTACAAAACGTAATTCCTGAATGGAGATTCAATCTTTGAACATGGCCATTTTCCATTTTTCTTCACTCTTTATTGGAAAAGGTATCTTATAAATTCTCCACACTTAAATCCTTCACAAAAGATTTCAAATATTTTGACTATTTGATATGTAATCACTGATATGTCTTTGAAACCCACATTCCAATGTAAACTATGTGTGGTACATAGTTCTTTATTTGGGTATATCCTTTATTTGCAGTGAATAGATCAGTTTTATATTGAATCAAGCAGCTTATGTTGGGTGGGTGCAACTGTTGAGGTCAATTGTCTTTAGCACTCTATAGGGTCAATATTTGTGCAAGTGGTATGCGCTTTTGATTAGAATTTTGTTCGCTTCTTAAAGCATTATTAGATTAAGGTTCAATATGTGGTATATTTTTGGTGGTCAACCTCCTTTAGCAGGAAGAGACGGGGAAGACCATAGGGATGGCTTTTTTTCCATAAACCGCGAAATTCTTTTCCATAGTAGCTGGTGGCCGTAAACAAAAAGGTTAACATTGCTCATTTCTCACATACGCATTGACTGAATTAACTTTATACTTGGTCATAGAAAAACCCTTGGCCCAGGCTCATAGGTGGTGTAAACCAAGTGACCTCTGAAGACCTTATGTACCTTTGACCCCATTTGTGTGAAAATCTACAAAACATTTCTTTGGCACATATGACGCTATGGCCACCAAAGTTACTCAAAAATAGCACCATGGCCGACGCGATGGAGAATTGTGGAGTGCCAACTCCATGTGAAAAACCCCACTCATTCGAACCGTCGTCTTCATGGCCAAATTTCAGTCGCATTGAAAAATGTGTTTCACACGATGTTGGCACTTGTCTATAGTGTGATGTGGGATGTACACCGATTGGCCTTGGTGGACCCCTATTTGACCTTTGACCCATTTACATTACATCCAACAACGGTTTTAACAATTGCTCATTTACGCAACATCCTTAGTTGATTAACGACAGAACGTGGTCAGAACACACTGGCCCAAGGCTCATATCGTGTAAACAGTCACCTCTATGTGAACTTTTGACCCCCATTTTGTTGAAATCTATAAAACTAAATTTCTAGCAGCCACCACATGTGTTCACTGCTTAGCTTCATCCTTGGTCAAAAGAACTTAGGGTGCAAGGCTGTATGAGGTGTCACAGTTAACGCTCTTCTGACCCCTCATCTGAACTCACTCCCCGGGGCAATTGGCAAATGGCAGGCTACCCAAAAGTTTTCCTAAGCGGGAGCAAGGACTTGGTCAAACGTCATCCGTTATGGTACACTACTCTCATCTTTTGACACCTTTGGTAAGTTAGTATGGACCCGCTACATCAATGCAGTAGTTAGTGGTGTCAAATTGTGGTACTTTTTCAATAGGGGCCAATTAATTTAAGTTTACAACAGGAGTCAAACTTTACATTACTCCAATCAGGTTGGAAGTGTATGTCAATATTGTCCGTCTAGTCATAAGGATCCAAAAATGTTAGTTTTACCATCTAGGACCATTGTGTTTTTAAAGGTTTATTGGGTAAAATGCTAAATGTGCAAAAAAGGTCAATTTCCATTTGTACAGGGTCAAAATCAGAAAGTTGCTCCGTTTTGGTAAAAAATGAAATACAAATTGTTTCATCTAGCGTAATGTGTCAAAATAAAGGAATATTTTTGTTCATCTTCAATGCAAGTTACCATGCTAATGTTGACAATGGCACACATAATCCAATTGGCATTGACCGTCTTTGACCTTTTCTCGTAATTAACATTAACATAATCAAAACTATAGGTGTGTTTCAGACGGTGGCCTACTTTAGAAAGTAGCGTTGCCAACGAAAAATTCATTTTATCCTCACTTAGCGCCTCCTTAAACAACAAAAAACCAACGTAACGCACGTCCACACAAATTACCAACGATACCTCAAGTTACCAGCGAGCGCCCTTCATCTGTCATTGGTAAATATCGGAAGTAGTTTGTGCCGCTCAGTGCTGACACCTGACGTTTAATTGCTTGAAACCCCGGGAAAACGTGAACCCATTGTAACAATCCCACAATTGAATCTCAAGCAGGAGTGTTTTAAAAGCGATATTTTGGTTCTGATTTTATTTTTCATCGATGGAGGATTTGGCATAAAACTGTTTCCCCCGACACATCATTGAGAATCGATCCAGCCCCAAACTGCATCATAAAAAACAAAAAGTCATGCATCATCAACGACATGTTGGTTCCTCCTCGCCACAGAGACAGAGGTACGTGCAGTGGCCCTGTTTACGGCACATTTTGACTCGCACTTGCTTTGATTAATTCATGATGCTCACTTATACAAATCATATCAAAGTTCTATCTCGCACAAATAAAAATTAATATTACTTATTTATATTGAATACCGTATCGAATTAATTTCCTCTCTCAATAAAATTGTTGGGATTCTTTTTTCACAACTTTTCAAATACTTGGCACCCTGCCTGTGTGTGTGCATAACAACATGGGACACGAGCTGCCTGTCAACGTTCACGTGATCGCGAAAAGGGAAATCCCTATTGAGTTGTCTTCAACTCAATATTTTATCTGCACGGTGGGTTCATCCCGATCTCGATTAACGCTTGTATCTCTCTCGCGGACCAGTTTGGGTTCCGTGTTCGCTTGTTTTTCGGGGCTGTAGGCATAGGCCTACTACTAGATGATGATGCCACTATCAAAATAGATTGGAAAAGCAGTAAACTGTACAGACAAGCACAAGACCGCTGTCAAAGTTGATGAACACATGAGTAAAATGGCGTTCGTTTATGGTATCCACGCTACGGAATAAGTTGACCACCCGCATGTCGTTACGAGGTCACAATGAGATATGAGGTCACCTAGAGTTTTAGGCGATGACTTGGAGTGATATTCACAGCGAACTCAGTGTGTTAACACACCAAATGCATCTCCAGGTCCATCACACTAAGCTATTGCCATGGGGTGGAAACATCTTAAAGGGGGATGGCCCGATTTAAGGATATGAAGTTTTCATTTTGATAGATTGTCCTTCACTCCAATACCCCATCTGTAAAGTTTCACGCCGATATTTCAATCCATTTTGATGCGAGAGCTAAGAAATGTGATTCTGTAAGCCTAATAGATTACTACGTAAAATTAATATTGGTCGACCAAAATGGGGCACATTTTCGCTCATAATTTCCAAACCAAACATCATTTGACTCTAAGATTTCACACGGTAAATTAGAAAAATAGTAGCTTTCTTCTGATACCAAAATGTTGACCACTTCCGGTAAAATCTGGGGCTTCTGGGGACGAGGCTATTAGCGATCGGGCCATGGACCTTTAAGTTGTTGGGCCTTGTCTGGACATGACTTATGTTGCTGATGATCTATTGTGTCTGGTGATGTTAATGATGTAAATATTTAAAGTTTACTTTCCTTGAAAAAGAAACATCGTTACCTTTCTTTGTTTTTGGTGTTTTGCATAAAAGTTTTCAAAATTGTTTTTATCTTGTCATTGTTGAAAGTAATTCAAAGTAGTAGCTTCATCTCAATTCAGCATGTCTGAAAATTTTGATCATGGTCAGGTGGTGTTGACTATATAGCTGCCCTCTTGAGATAAGAAAAATGTAGATGCCAGGAAGGGGGAATAGGAAAAAATTATGAAGTAGTGCTAAATTCAGCATTTTATGGACTTGTTGGTTTTCAAAATGTTGATTGTGTTTAGTCCGAGAAAAAAAAGTTTGTCTCAGAAGACCATGCACATTTTTTTAGGTATTTGCTCACTTGAAAGATTTTTCTTAAAATTCAGAAAAAAATTTAAATTCGGCCACAAAGCAGTCGAAAAAATAAAAAAAAGTGGGTCAAAAATGCAATAAACAAAAATAAAAAAACCTGCATTTCGCATTAGCATTTTTCTTTAACAAAAGTGCAGTTCCCATTTCTTCTGAGACCAACTTGTTTTTTTTTTTTGCCTTGTTATTGTTCGAAGTAATTCAATTATGATAGTAGCTTCGTCAGTAATTTACAACTCTTCATTCAGCTTGTATGAAGATTTTGATCATGGTCAGGTCACGTTGACTATACAGCTGCACTCCTGAGATAAAAAAAAAATGTAGATACCAGAATTTTTATTCCTGGGGTGGTATAGGGGAAAATTATGAAATAAGTGCAAAATTTAGCAGTTTATAGATTTGCTGGTTGTTCCTGGAGGGTGTGGAGAAAGGCTCAACTCAGATGGGGGTGGAAGCATGGGCCTCCTTTGGCACTGCCACTGTGGTGGTCTTAATTTTTGATGAACCACTTTATAAGATGATTGATTTTGTAACAGACATCAGAAGCATTTTTCAAATTGAAGTTTTTAATCTCATTGGTGGTGCCAGACTTCTTTTTTTTGGGGGGGAGATGGATAATAAAGTGATATGGGGGGTAAATTTTTGGGAGAAAACATCCAAAATTTGTAGATTTGTAACCATTTTGGACCCAAATTACTGATTTCTGCCACAATTAAGTGATTTTTGGCCCCAAATGTCTGATTCTTTCCCCAAATTCATCTTCTGGCTGGAGTTGGGGGGGGGACTGAGGAAACTCAGGAAAGAAAAAAAAATTAGGGGAAATTAAGCCGCCATGCCCCCCCCCCGGCACCACCACTGTTTAATCTGCATAATTATAGTGACATAAGAGGAGGTATAGTGTTCTTCCCACAATGCAATTTTTGCATTTGTTGTCACATGAGTTTATAGTAACAAAAAGACCTTAAATTACGAGATTCGGTTGAGTTTTGTTCATTTAGGTAGTTTTTGTCACTATAAACTTATGTGATAACCAGTGCAAAAATTGTATTGGAAGAAATGCACTGTGGGAAGAACACTCTACCTTCTCTTTAGTGACATGATGATGGTGTTTTTGGAGTTATACTAGTGGACACAGCCTTGATCATCAATTATTAGAAAATAATGTAATTGCAGTAAACATGGCATAAATGAGGACCTAATTTATCCTCAAAAACCCAGACTGATTCGCCAGTTTTAGGAAAGGAGTAGCGGTCAAATTGTTTTGACTTATGACTGTTTTTAATTACCGTACTGACCCGAGTATAGTCCCATGCTCGATTATAATCCCACCCCCAGTTTTGAAAGACTCTAAAGAATACTAGAAAATCCTATTATAATCCCACCATAAGTGTTTAGCTGGAAGGCAATAGATTACATGCAATTGTTGTTATAATCATTACTGTTTTGGAAATATTTTCTTTACAAAATTAATTAGGTTCGTGCATCAGTTCTTCTACAGGTCTTTGTTGATCACATTTCATTTGACACTTGGAAATATCTGGAATAAGTTGAAATCTGAAAGACTGGAATGCTGATGCTCATGTGTTTCATGTTAGGGTGGAGATTCCATTATAATCCCACCTCCTAAATTAATTTCAGGTTAAAAATAGGTGGGACTATACTAGGGTCAGTACAGTATATTGCACAAGGGATAATTGATTATCAATATTTTCTTGTTTTTTGTAGACCACAGACCACTACATGGGACACGATGAATCTGATCCACTCAGACCAAACTGAGGGGAATTTGAAAATATATCGGAGAAAATGTAAACATGTAATACACCCATCTTCAAATTATTGTATCAAAACTTACTTCTGTTGTACAATGTTTCATTATTATTTTTGGTCTATTGTGTGATTTTTTTTCATTTTCAACTATTGAATTCCGTTTGTCAATAATTATGCCTTATGTAAAACCCAGGCAAAATAAAAATAGAAAGTCTGGTTACAAGCTGGCTGTCATGGTTATACAGCAAACAGAAAAAATATTTCTTATATTGGTTTATTGTAGGCCTACTTTTTGTCTCACCAGAAAATTTGTTCTGGCAGAGGACTAAGTAATCACGTTTCTGTCGTCTGCTCTGTCATGCGTCTGTCTGTGCTTGCAAAAAAAACCTTGTGTACGAGTTAGCTAGCAGGACATTTGTAACATGTCTCAAGGTACAAAGGTTGAGTGATTGAAATATGTTGATGGCCTGACAGGAAACCCCGGAAACATGATTCTTCAACGTGCAAATGGTGCCTTAAGGCGAGGGGCCAAGAAGCAGAAGAAAAGATTGCACAGGGTCAAATTTTTAAATTGATAAATCAGGGTGACAAGTATACCACATTATGTGTCTAACATAAGGATTCCAGGGAACAGGTTATAGTTGGTAATACCCTGGGGAGGGGGGTTAGAGGAGTTCGCTTAAAGACACTATCGTGATTTGCTAAATCCAACAATTGAAAAAATATAAAAACAGATCGTTGTATGTCTGTAACAAATATGGGCTCTAACATACCCTAACAAGTGCTAAGATGAAAGCCACGTAAAATAATAAGGACAAATCGGACATTTCAAGGTCATAGGTCCATGCGGGACACTTACTGCACCCATAATGAATGGACATTAAGATTTTTGAGCACTGCTGTTGTTTTCCTTTCTGTCAATTTTCAGTTTACACAAAATAAACTTATTGAGGAATTCTTTCGATTATCTTTCACTTTTAAGGTATTCCTTGCAAATTTCACAAATTTTGATTTTGGTTGATGGAACACTGATAGTGCTCTTTAATAGGAACTAAAACCAAAATAAAGTTTTGTTGAGCAAGGTGGAGTAATAACAAATTTTTTATAACGGGAATCCTTTTTTCCATTTGCCGATATTGCAATTGGTTTTGTTGTCTTAGATAGCAAATTTTTACATTTCCGATAAATCGGGTTATATTGACCAAGGTTATTAGCGATCAGACTCTATTAGGGAGGGGTTAATTTTGTTTTGCGAAGGTGGATGGAGGCTTGAAATTAGGCTCTACTCTGGTTGCTTGACTTCTGTCGCTAACTTTATGAGCCAGGGTCAGCGGGAAATGACAATGGGATGTAAAGAAATATTATTGAGAAGCATTTCATGATCTACAGCCTCTCCCCCCCCCCAACCAGGCCCCCCATTTTAACCTAAAAAAGGTCAGAGATTTTTATATCACTTTAAAACGTTGGCCTTGATAGTGAGTGTTGTGCCTAATTTGCGGAGCAAATTGATCTACTCTGGAGATATTCTTAATTTGTATTTTCTGTCTGAAAAAAGGACAGTAATTACAAACACAGTGGCCGATGAGGCACATGATACAAACATTGCTATAAAACATTTAAAAGCACGTCAGAAACCCAACTGAAATTTGATGATATGTAATACAATTTATGTATAATTAAAAAAATATTCTATTTAAAAAAAATTAGATCAAAATTTCCGAGAAATGGCACCAACGTGAGTGAAAGTGAAAACAAACCTTAGGCACTTAATGTGTTTCATGTGCTTGCATTATTATATTATATGATTACCCTCATTTCTAGTTAGACTGAATAGATATT
Organism: Ophioderma brevispina; assembly: GCA_023653785.1. Classification (NCBI taxonomy): domain Eukaryota; kingdom Metazoa; phylum Echinodermata; class Ophiuroidea; order Amphilepidida; family Ophiodermatidae; genus Ophioderma; species Ophioderma brevispina. The sequence goes on from JAMKCH010016057.1 coordinate 43,162, forward strand.
GCAGATTGGGAAGCACAGAAAATGGGTTTGCACGTAAAAAATTATGGATCACAAAATTGCCACAAGCTGGTATAGGCCACCATTTTCTCCAAGATTCTTTCAAAAGTGCTAATTTGTCATTGTTCTGTTGCAAAATTTATGGAATTTTCCAAAAATGTTGCCAAACTAAGCTAATAGTTTTAAACAGAAATTGTTACAAAATTAATACTATTTTTAGCCAAAATTTAATACATTTTTGGGTTATCTTTTAGACTGGCTGTGTGTAAATGGGATGGCATTGTAATAAAACCCCCTCCAGAGTATACCAGACAATGTTCACCCACTAATATTTGACCAATCTAACATTTCCTAACAAGGAAAGCCATTCGCAGGACTTTTTTTTACAGTGATTTACATTTCTTGTGGGATCTGTATGAAAACCCAGTGTTTGAAGATTTTGAATGGAGGAAGCCTCAAATTACCCGTCTTCACAAATGGGATGTGCCAACCCACCCCTTTCTGATGAATGTCATTGTCTGAAGATTAAGGATTATCTGGCCATTAAACTCTGGAATAAACTAACATAACTCATCACCACACAGCTGTAGATGGACCACTTTCACCCTAGCTCTCTCATCTCATACAGGTATGTCAGATATCATGGTAGATTTCTTAACATTTCAAACTTGTAGTATTATCTTTGATCAATTATGACTTTTACATGAGCTATTTGATCAAATTCATTATGTGAGTAAATATGATTAATCAGTCTTGCAAATCAATTTTGGCAAATAAGAACCAAATTAATTTCTTGTGAAGTTACTTAAAGCCACTATCAGTCATTCTTTTCCCAAAATTCAAAAGTCCCATTTTGTGTCTAAATTGCTAGTGTTAGGTCATATCAACACCTTATATTACTCTTCTTTGTGAAAAGCATTTTAAAGTGGTTTTGAAGATGCCATTTACAGCTGTTTTGTTTACTATTAAAAGTCAGATCCCGACTTTTATTAGTAAACAAATGCATAAAAATCATTTCTTGACAATTACGCCGGTGTTAAGCTTAGCCACTTTCAAAGGTATTTACTACAACCATTTCCAAAACAGTGCAAAAAAATGGACTTTGATGAAAAATTGGGGGCACGTTTTGTTTACATTTTGAAGAAATCGCTGATAGTGGCTTCAAAGATAACACTTTTGAACTTGGCTTTGGATTGTCTTCATGAATTGTTTTGCAAACAGCTATTTTATCATGTTGATTTGAATTTATTTTGCACAAATAAAACCATAAGGTTACTTTTATTGCCAACATTCTACCACTTAGGATTTTTTATGATTTTGGTTAACTTAATAAATTTAAATAAGTGTCATGTTTATGCCATGTTTGTTTATACATGTATTTGTGTTTTATGATTATTATGATTTTGCTCATTGTTTATTGTGAAGCTTAGAGGATTTAAGGCACTATCGGTGATCTGTCCAAAAGAGTCAAAATATTTGAATTTTACAGGAATAGCTTATTAGTCAAGGATAAGTCTGATGTAGAATGGTCATGATTTATCTTTTCCAACTGTAAAATTGACAGGAAAAGAAGAAAAGATTTGATTCTCATTTCAAATATATGTTTTGTAGTAAGTGTCTATACGGACAGTTATGACTTGACTAAAATATCCAATTTTGTCTTTATTAGGATGCTTTTGACCTTATAATTTGCAGGGTATGTTAGGATACCTATACTTGTTACAAACATGCAGAAATCTGATTTTTGATGATTTTTTTAGCAATTCCTTTTAAAGCGGCACTGGCACATTTTCACAAAATATGAAATTTCTTCAATTTGCTTTCAAATGATAGTCTAGGCCATTGGAAGAACAGAGATATATTTTACAGATAAAAATAACATACCCAAAAACAGATAGGGACATTGATATGAGGATAAAGACATCCAGGTAATTTGTAGGCCAACTTTTAAGTTTTCCATAACTTTAATCAACAAATGTGTATATTACATGAATATTTTTGACTCGTACTCTCTGATATTAAAACCACAAAGGTTATAGACAGATCAAACAGTGTACATAGCGTGGGAAACATGCATACGGCGTGCACGTTCTTCTGTTAAACGCCATTTTCGTCATCTGCTGAATTTAACGTCGCCGGCGACGTTAAATTATAAAATCGTTCTGTTTACCCATAAGGAAGCTGATTTGGTCTTAATCATTTCGGGTGAGGGCTTTTGTATATAAAAGCCTTACAACCATGCAAAAATATCGATTTTGAAAAATCTTGAGGGCGCACTATTTTTCAAATGTGCCAGTGTCTCTTTAATGATCGGCATCATTCAGGCCAAATTCAGGTGAGGTAACATTGGAAAAGATGTGATACATTTTAGATGTCATTCTCTCTCTGTGTATAAAAGAGTCACTTGTTGTATTTATTTGCATTTTGTAATTATACATGTAATAGTATCATTTAAGTTAAATGTTTTTACTAGTTTGCTGTAATAATGTGTTGGCCCATATTACAAACCTCTAGGTCCCTAGCTCTAGGTATATGCTTGAGTGAGCTTGCATTTTTGCATTGTTAACCCATAAGCCAGGAATCTTTTGTTAATAAGGTGTTAATCCTGAAATTCAACAAGTGTTCAAGTATGTGCATGTTTTTATGGTCAGCCTAGAGGGCACTGAACTGAAAGAATGGGCCAAGATTGCCATCCTTTTAAGTTTTATTACTTTGTTTTGATTGATATAACGTTTGATTAATATCTAAAGTTCTGCTAGTTGCAGATTATAATCTGATGGTTCCAGAAAATTGGGCCTATATATTACATGTAATCATACTAAACCTTGAAATTTAAATTACTTAGTTCTCCAGGGTAGACAATATTTATTAATCTTTCCCTGGAGATGGCCACTGCACATTAATGTTGAGCCTGATCGGTTACGGACGGACAATTTGACACTTTGATAGAAAAAAAGGCTGTAAAAAATACTTGCATGTATTTGCATGACATATTTACCCCCCTGGCTTGAAAAGCAGTAGGGGGATTTTGTGATAGCGCGCATGTCCGAATGTATGTGTGTATGTGTGTTCCAGTTTGGTTAGGTTTTGGTTAGGTTTCATATGTATGTATGTGTGTTACGTACAGTGTGGTTAGGTTTTTGTTTTTCAGGTCATCTTCGATTTAAGGTGCAATAGTGGTTCCTTCAAATGTGGAGGATGTCAAAGGTCACAGACCAAGGTCATCTGAGGTCATGTTCCAGATTGCCATCTTGCCAGCGGGATGACGCAAGTTTACTTGCTGTATTTTTGTGTTTTAAATTGAAGAATATATACCATTAAAGGCTGACTCAGAGATTTTTAAAATAAAATTTTTTGTGTATTTATTGAAAATAGTCAACTAGAACTAAAGATAGTCACCTAAAATGCCCAATTACAAAGTTTGAGAATTATCGGATTCTTCGTTTCCATGCAGTAAACATTATGTGTAGTATACAGTACCATAGTGAAACTTATTATGGACCGTCTATGGAGTGCTGGAAGTTTTCTTCTATGTAATCAATTTCTGATCTGATCTCAAGATATTTTCTTGAGACATAGCAGCAGGATATAATTTTTGATATTAACAATTACATACCAAAAACAGATTAGGGGACATTGATATGAGGATTAAAGGGACAATCCAGGTAATGTGTAGGCAACGTTTAAGTTTTCAATAACTTTATCACAAATGTGTATATACATGAATATTTTTTGACTCGTACTCTCTGATATTAAAACCACAAAGGTTATAGACAATTCAAACAGTGTTACATAGCGTGCGGGAAACATGCATACGGCGTGCGTTCTTCTGTAAACGCCATTTTCGTCATCGGCTGAATTTAAACGTCGCCTGCGACGTTAAATTATTAAAATTCGTTCTGTTACCCATAAGGAAGCTGATTTGGTCTAATCATTCGGGTGTGGTGAGGGCTTTTGTATATAAAAAGCCTTACAACCATGCAAAAATATCGATTTTGAAAAATCTTGAGGGCGCAATATTTTTCAAAGGTGCCGTGTCTCTTAATGATCGCATCATTCAGGCCAAATTAGGTGAGGGGGTAAAACAAATTGGGAAAAGAGTGATACATTTTAGATGTTCATTCTCTCTCTGTGTAGTAAAAGAGTCACTGTTGTATTTATTGCATTTTGTAATTATACATGTAATAGTATCATTAAGGTTTAAAGTTTTACTAGTTTGCTTTTGTAATATGTGTTGGCCAATTAAAAACCTCAGGTCCCTAGCTCTAGGTATATGCTTGAGTGAGCTTGCATTTTTGCATTGTTAACCCATAAGCCAGGAATCTTTGTTAATAAGGTGTTAATCCTGAAATTCAACAAGTGTTCAAGTATGGGCATGTCTTTTTTATGGTCAGCCTAGAGGGCACTGAACTGTAAAGAATGGCCAGAGTGCCATCCTTTTTAAGTTTTATTACTGTGTTTTGATTGATATAAACGTTTGATTAATATCTTAAGTTTGAGCTTGCAGATTATAATCTGATGGTTCCAGAAATTGGGCCATACAGTACCTGACCGGAAGAACTTGCCAAGCCCCACTAGAGGGTTTTGATGAACTGAGTGGAAAATACACAATCCACTCAATCCCACTCAAATCCCACTCAATCCCACTCAAATCCCACTCAAACCCACTAATCAATAACACTACCATGCACTATATGTCCCACTCATTTTGCGTTCAAAGCTTCCCCCCCCCCCCCACTCAATCCCCTCAAAAAACCCACTCAATCCCACTCACCCCACTCGAGGGAAGTTTGAGTGAACATTGAGGAATCACTCATTTTTTGGCAAGTACTTTCTGTCTGTACTGTATCTTAATGAATCATACTAAAACATTTGAAATTTAAATTTTTTAGTTTTTTGATTTTTTTAACCCTTTTATTAATCTTTCCCTGGAGATGGCCACTGCACATTAATGTGAGCCTGATCGGTTACGGACGGACAATTTTGAACTTTGATAGAAAAAGCTGTAAAAATACTTGCATGTATTTGCATGACATTTTTATCCCCCTGGTTGAAAAGCAGTAGGGGGATTTTGTGTGTATAGCGCGCATGTCCGAATGTATGGGCATGGATGCTTCCAGTTTTGGTTAGGTTTCGGGGTTAGGTTTCATATGTATGTATGTGTGTTAGTACAGTGTGGTTAGGGTTTTGTTTTTCAGGTGTCATCTTCGATTGAAGGTTGCAATAGTGGTTCCTTCATATGTGGCGGATGTCAAAGGTCACAGACCAAGGTCAAAGGTCATCTGAGGTCATGTTCAGGGTGCAATCTTGCCAGGGGGGATGACGCAAGTTTACTTGCTATATTTTGTTGTTTTAAATTGAAGATATATTACCACTTAAAGGCTGACCTCAGAGATTTTTAAATATAAGTTTTTGTGTATTTCTTGGAAAATAGTCAACTAGAACAGATAGTCACCTACAATGCCCAATACAAAGTTTGAGGATATCGGATTCTTCGTTTCCATGCAGTAAACATTTATGTGTCGTATACAATACCATAGTGAAATTTGTATCGGACCGTCTCTGGAGTGCTGGAAGTTTCTTCTATGTAATCAATTTCTGATTGATCTCAAGATATTTTCTTGAGAGAACATAGCAGCAGGATATATTTTTGATTATTTTGTAAAATGAAATCGTTTCACTGAGTAATTTTGCTTGCAAAGCATGCTTTGCTTGACGTTCATTCATTCACTCCAAAGGTAATCTTTCACTCCAGGGAGCGACTTGGAAGAGCCGTAATGGACCAATTCAGGCGGCGCCCAGGGACATGAACAGAATTCCACATTTTGTGGACATCCACACCTACCCGACAGATACAAAGTTGTGATTTTTATATGAAGGACTGTGATTTGAGCTTAGCTATCTTACACAGTGTTTTAGATATGGACAAGCATTAGGTATATACAAAAACACAATGTTTGAAAATTGAGGGCGCCCTCCTCGGAAAATCTCTATGAGTCGGCCTTTAAAGGCTGACTCAGAGATTAATTCCCGATGAGGGCGCCTCAATTTTCAAATTAATTGTGTTTTTTGCATGCTACATAATGCTGTCCATATACTAATCACTGTGTGAAATAGTAAGCTCAATCGTAAGTCCTTCATAGAAAAAATCGCATCTTTGTTTAAAAATTACGGAATCCGGAAATTGACTACTATGTTTAATTAATAGATTAATTCTGAGCAGAATTTAATTCATACTTAGCGGGTGCGCGCGCTTCGCGCGGGCAACCCTAGTGATTGGAATGGGAGACGGTCACTAAACGGGTGATCACTCTGCACAGGAAGCAAACCTTAAGAGGCACATTATTATATTTCTCCAAGCCTCGTTTATTGCCTTTAGGCCTATATGTCTCAAAATGTAATTATGTCAAAGCTGTCAAAGGTTAGGCCCCCTATCTACATGAGCTCATGAAGCCAGGTGAACATTTAATACTCCCAAATTAAATGTGCAAACCAAAGGAACTCGCACGCACCCCAAAGGGACCCCACCCCCCAGTGGGTAGCTGTGGCGGAGGAAGGAGAAGGGGTTCTCGTGACGTAGTATATACTGGGGAATAAGATAATAAACAAAAAATGCGTTTTAGTGGTTAACCATCAATAGCACAGTATGAATAGGGCTTTTATTTGCAATATGCATTATTGACTCTAAAATTCAGGAACCGCACGCTGTTTCGCCACGGTAATTGAGCGCGGGGTGTTGTATGTGCAGGTGCCAGGCTCTCTTATCAAGTAGGGAACACAGAACACATAAAGCGGAACAACCACCTTTAATTAAAAGATTCTCGTTAGCTTTGGTCCCCACTCAAAACCCTCCAATCCCACTCATCCCACCGAGTGAAGTTTGAGTGAACATTGAGTGAATCACTCATTTTTTGCAATACTTTCGTCCTTTACGTATATTACATGTAATCATAACAAAACCTTGAAATTTAAATACTTAGTTCTCCAGGTAAGACAATATTTATTAATCTTTCCCTGGAGATGGCCACTGCACATTCATGTTGAGCCTGATCGGTACGGACGGACATTTTGGCACTTTGATAAAAAAAGCTGTAAAAAATACTTGCATGTATTTGCATGACCTATTTCCCCCTGGCTTGAAACGTAGGGGATTTTGTGATATCGCGCATGTCCGAATGTAAATGTGTGCAGTGTGTTTTCCAGTTTGGTTAGGTTGTGGTTAGGTTTCATATGTATGTATGTGTGGTTACGTACATTGTGGTTAGGGTTTGTTTTTCAGGTCATCTTCGATTTAAGGTGCAATAGTGGTCCTTCAAATGTGAGGATGTCAAGGTCACAGACCAAGGTCAAAGGTCATCTGAGGTCATGTTCCAGCTTGCCATCTTGCCAGGGGGATGACGCAAGTTTATCTGCTATATTTTTTGTGTTTTAAAATTGAAGAATATAACGCAAAGGCTACTCAGAGATTTTTTAAAATATAATTTTTTGGTATTTATTGAAAATAGTCCACTAGAACAGTAGTCACCTAAAATGCCCAAGTAACATACCAAGTTTGAGGATTATCGGATTCTTTCTGTTTCCATGCAGTAAACCATTTATGTGTAGTATACAAACCATAGTGAAACTTTTTATGGACCGTCTATGGAGTGCTGGAAGTTTTCTTCTATGTAATCAATTGCTGATCTGATCTCAAGATATTTTCTTGAGACATAGCATCAGGATAATAATTTTTTGATATTTGTAAAAGAAATCGCGTTTCACTGATGTAATTTTGTGCTGCAAGCATATTTTGTTGACTTGCTCATTCACTCCAAAGGTATCGTTCACTCCAGTGAGTAACTTGGAAGAGCCGTAATTGACCAATCAGGCGGCAGAATACCAATTTGACCTCACACCGACGACAGATAACAAAGTTTGAGTTTCTATAATGAATGGACTTTGATTTGAGCGTATCTATCTTACACAGTGTTTAGTCTCATTGACAAGCATTAGTATAACAAAAACACAATTTGTTTGAAAATTGAGGGCGCCCTCCTCGAAAATCTCTGAGTCGGCCTTTAAAGGCTGACTCAGAGATTTTCCCGTGAGGGCGCCCTCAATTTTCAACTTAAATTGTGGTGTTTTTTGCATTTATCATAATGCATGTCCAATCGAATCACTGTGTGAAACTAGCTAAGCTCAAATCGAAGTCCTTCATTAAAAAATCGCATCTTTGTTTTAAAAATTCCGGATCCGGAAATTTACTATGTTTACTAATATCTAATGCTCTGAGTCAGACTTTAATTCATACAAGCGGTTGCGCGCCGCTTCGCGGGCAACCGCTATCTGATTTGAATGGGAGCGTTCCACTAAACGGGTTGATTCACTCTCACATGAACGTCAACTTAAAGAGACATTATTTAGTCTTTTCTTCTCCAAGCCTCGTTATTTGCCTTTAGGCCTATATGTCTCAAATGTATTATGTCAAAAAGCGTCAAAGTTTAGCCCCTTATCTAACATGAGCTATGAAGCCCAGCGTGAACATTTAATAATGCCAAATTAACCTGTGCAAACCAAGGAACTCGCACGCACTCCCACAAAGGACCCCCCACCAGTGGGTAGCTGTGGTCGGAGGAAAAAGGGGGCTTGCTCAGGACGTAGCTATTCACTGGGGAAAAGATATAAACAAAAAAATGCCGTTTTTAGTGGTTAACCATCAATAGAAACAGTATTGAATAGTGCTTTTAGTGCATATGCATATTGCGTTTACAATCAGAACCGCAAGTTGTTTCCCACGGACTTGATGGGGTGTAGGGGGTGTATGTGCAAGGTGGGCCAGGCTATCATTTCAAAGCAGAGAGACCACAATACCACATAAATCGGAACAACCCTTTAATTAAAAAAAAAGATTCTCTTTTTAGCTTTTGGTTTGTAGATCCGGGTATTACATTCATGATCTAGATTACCGTTATTTGGATTTTGAACGGGATCTCCAGGGGGGGCTACATATTGCACAAATATAGCGATGGTTCAGAGCCCTCGGTTTTTGTGGGCCGCCAGCTATAGCTGGCAGGACCACTAGCAATCCGTGGGTCGTTGGTATGTATGTGGGTGTTGTGTTTGTTGTGAATGTATGGGTGTGTCACAAATTGTTAATTGTTTTGAAATTGAGTCCTCAATTGAAAGTTTAACTGCAATTGGAACCAAACTTCGGGTCCTAGGGTGGCACAAGGGATCCCATCTATGTTTGGATGATGTCAAAGGTCATGTTAAGGTCAAAGGTCATGTGAGGTAAGTTGAAAAAGGCTCTAAAAATTGTAAAATTGATCTAAATTGAAAACTTCAAGTTAATTGGAACAAAACTTTTGTCATAGGTGCACCTTGCGATCCCTCATATGTTGATGAGGATCAAAGGTTATGCCAGGGTCAAGGTCATGGGCGGCACACAGCTTATATTCTTGGAAGATAGCGAGCGCGAAGCCGAGAACCGCGAAATTCTTAGTTGTTTTGTTTTTATATTATTTGTTTTGGTGTAAAGGCGAGGTATTTGGGCCCTAAAACTACGAAATGTTTCTTTTTTTTATTGTTGAAATATCGGCACGAAAACTTTAAGATTGGTGGGGGTATATTTAAAGGCAATTCATGGGGGTTGGTTAGGTAGGGATATGCCTCTGCGAGTCTGGAAGTCGGACCAATAGCTATACATTTTGTTTGCCAACAAAAAGGGGACCCAAACTATACCAGCGATGGAAAATTTTAGGCAAATTTAACCCAACTTTAAGCAAATTTTTTGTCAGGAAATTGAAAATTTCCCAACAATTCTTGTTAGAAAAATTTGGCTTCCAATTGAGAAATGACTAATTTTCCAACAAATTTGAAAAAAGAAAAAACCTTTGGAAAAAAACACCCAGGCTATACCCAAAAAATTAATTGACATGAAAAAATTGATCTACCAGAAGGCTGCTGAAAATGGGGACCGAGTCTGTGGCACAACCACGTATGGTTATTTGTGTTGATAACCCCCTGAGAGCAATTATATCAAAATTAAAATCTTTATAGACTAAAATCGGGGGCCATGAGAAAATTCAAGTTGAAAAAAAAACCCGACCCATGTGCTATACCAAAAATTGGCAGGAAAAATGAAAAAGGATCATGCATTGGTTTAAAAATTGGGGCCGAGGTCTGTTGGCCACATCCCGTATGGTCATTTGTTTCAGGTACAGATGCACAAAATAGCGCTGGTCAGAGCCCTCGGTTTTTGTGGGCCGCCAGCTATAGATGGCAGGACCACTGACAATCCGTGCGTGTGAGTGTGTATGTATGTGCGTTTGGTGTTTGTTCGTGAATGTAGGTGTGTGTCACAAATTGGTAATTTTTTTAAATTGACCTCAATTGAAAAGCTTTAACTTCAATTGGAAACCAAATTTTTGTCATAGGTGCACAAGGGATCCCTCATATGTGATGATTGTCAAAGGTCATGTGGAAAGGCTCCAAGGGTCATGTGAGGTTTGCAAGTGAAAAATGGGCGAAAAATGTAAAATTGATCTAAATAGGAAAACTTCAAGTTCAATTGGGGAACCAAACTTTGGTCATAGGGTTGCACCATGCGATCCCTAATATGTTGATGAGATCAAAGGTCAACATGCAGGGTCAACAAGGTTCATGGGGCGGCCCACAGTTAATTCTTTGAATTTATAGCGAGCGCGAAAGCCGAGAACCGCGAAATTTAGTGTTTTTGTTTTTATTAGTATTTTTTTTGGGTGATGATGAAAGTCGGGGTATTTGGGCCCTAAACCTACGGAAATGTTTCCGGCTCTCACATCAATTATCGGCACGAACTTTCAGATTGGGTGGGGGTTAAGGCAATTCCATGGGGGTTTGGTTTAGGTTAGGGACGTGCCTCTGAGAGTTTCTGAAAGTAGGACCCATAGCTATACTTTGGTTTGCCAAAAAGGGGACCCCCAAACCTTATAACAGAGATGGAAATTTTAGGCTCAAATTTAACCCAAATTTTAAGCAAATTTTTGCTCCGGATTGAGGGAAATTTGACTTAATTCCAACATTTTAGAAAATTTTGGCTTTCAATGGAGAAATTTGACTAATTTTTTTCCCCAACAAATTCTGAGAAACCTTTGAAAAAAAAATACCCATTTGCTATACCAAAAATTAATTGACATGAAAAAATTATATACAGAAGGCTGCAAATAGGGACGATGTCGTGGCACAACCCCGTAGTATGAGTCATTGGTGTTGAGGAACCCCCTGAGAGCAAAAGTCTATCAAAATTAAATCTGTATATACTTAAATAGGGACATGAGAAAATTCAAGTTGAAAAAAAAAAAACGACCCATTGCTATACCCAAACTTGCATGAAAAAAGGGATCATTGCTATTGGTTTAAAATGGGGCCGATGTTTTGGCACATTCCCGTCTGGTCTTTGTGTGAGATCCCCACACCGGGGTCAATTCTATCAAAAATAAACTTTATAACTTAAATCGGGCCTCCCTTTAATTGGCATGCCATGCAGGTTGTTGCTTAAACCAGACCTGCTTTTTTCGCTAAGGATATTGACTTTGGCCTAAAATGTTGATATCATTGTCATTCGACCTCCACAGCCGGAAGCCAGGCCAGTACAAACATGATACCAAGGACGCGAGTGCGTAGATCAGTGCGCGAGGTCCAGTCAGCCGCCTTGTTTCTATAACTAGTCGGCGGAAGGTCACCAATTATTTATTCCGAAAATACGTTAATGTTCATGGTGCTAATTAATGAATACAAAAAAAATAGTTAAGTATGGTTCAATGATATATGAGGTATCTTTATCCAAAAAATAAATAATTTAGAATAAATATCAAAGAGGTCAATCTCGGCCAACGCGATCACGATTTTTCAACGCTAGAACAAAAAGGTCACGAAATTTGCGTCCAAAATAAACACGTTGTGATTATTAGAAAGTCTTTCAATGAATTAATACGTAAGTATAAATCCAATTTGAATGTTTTACGGTAGGCCTTCTTATGGTTCTCTGTTATCACCAAGAAATAAAATAATTTTACATTAGAAAATAGCACAAAGGTCAAAACTCGAAGGCCCATGGGTAATTAAGCCACGATCATGAATGATACCTCGTACCCTAGATTACGGTACCCACAATTAAAGTACTTACTCTTTGTCAAACACGGGAATCAATTCGATTTAATGACTGTTTAAACATCTTAGCTATGTTACAACACGTGTATTTGGCAATCTCAATGAAATCTAATCATCTATCAGCAGGTGTGAATACAAAAACCCCGAGCAATCGAGAGACACGATGGGAAGGGTATTACCTGAATAGGTAACATTCAACATGGCGACTTCCTGGGGTCAACCTGTCAAGCCTCTATAGAAACACAAACATGGCGAACCCCCCCCCCCCCAACAGTATTCGATCTGCATAGAGGAGTAGATAAAAACAGGTACCCGATTGGAGGTTTCAAATTTTCGTAATCATTTGCAATTTCGATCTGTGGCAACTAAAACGTGAAAAATTATCAGTACATCAGTTAGCTGGTTCCGTTGGAACTTATTTACCAGGTAGAAGAGATTTTCCACACAATCTGTATTTTTGAGAGATTGTCCAACACAAAAGTCACGGGACGAAACTAAGCTAACAGGAAGCAATTTATGTACAACTTTACAATTGGAATAGGTAGGATGACTACTGGCACATTTGATTAGGACGAAATCAGCGTCCTTTTCGGTAAACGATTTTATAATTAATGTCCGATGGGCGACATTAAGTTCAGCAGACGAAAGTGGTGTTAACACAAGGAAACGCATGCCGTATGCCATGTTTTCCACGCAATGCACCCTGTTTGTGACCTTGTGGTTTAATAGCGAATGAGTACACAGTCTAGAGTTCATGTAATATCATTGGTGATTAAAGTTATGCAAAAACTTAAGGTTAGCCTACAATACCTGGAGGATGTCTTCAACCTCTGATTAAAGTTGATCAGAGATTGTGAAAATTATTTTTTTTTTCGTATAATGAAAAACAGAACTAAAGATAATAACATAAAAGGCACATTCCGAAATTTGAGATGATTAGGATTTTTCGTTTTGATGCAGTAGTAAACATTTATGTGTAGTATTAGTCCCATAGGATTAAGGGGGGTGTATAACAAAATTTCCGGATCCGGAATTTATAAACAAAGTGGATTTTCTATATGAAGGTTGAAGGAATCAATTAAGCTTAGCAATTTCACACAGTGATTAGTATTGACAAGCATTATGTACATGTATAAAAAACACGATTTTTTTGGAAATTGAAGGGGCCCTCATCAGGAAACCTCTTGAGTCGGCCTTTAACCTCCCTATCGTTTTTAAGTAGTTTTAGTGAAAAAATGGGTCTATGTTCTTCCAAGGCCCTTGACTATCATTTGTGAAAAGTGCCAGTGCCGCTTTAATTTTAAATAGGTTACACCTTCCAGTCAAAAAAGATGTTACATAAAACTTAGTTGTAAATAATATCCACACAGTATGGTACAACTTTAGACTATGCTTCAATCATTACCCGATGTGTAAAAATGGATATTACAGCAACATACAGTGTAATTTAATTATAAAATCATTGTGTAAATCACTTTCTAATGCCAATTTTCTACCATTGATAATTTTGTACAACTTAATTAGCCTTTTCAAACATTTTTGCATCTGAATATAATGGCATGTATATTTATGTTTATTTTACAGGTGGAATTAATTATTATGCTACCACTTCACTTATGAACCAAAAATCGATAAATCCACTTTAAATGAAATTGGACCGTTCCGCATTACAGTCACAGTTAAAGGACACGATCATTGATTGACTAAATCAGCAAATCGAAAAAAAAAAAAAAAAAGCATCAAAAATAAGATTTAGCATGTACGTAACAAGTACAGGTCTCTAACATACCCTGCAAATGATAAGACCAGAAGAAACCAATAAGGACCAGAATCGGGATTTTAGTCATACTGTCCGAACGGACACTTTAACAAACGTATTGAATGGAGAATCGTATCTTGGAAAACACTGCCGTTTTCTTCCTTTCTTTCCAATTTACCTGGAAAAGGTTAACTTCATGAGAATTCTACAGACCTTCTCCTTTTTCACTTTTTTTTGGAAAAAAAAAAAGGGGGGATTTATTCCTGCAAACTTCAATATTTTTCAAATCACTGATAGTGTCTTAATTCGCACCTTCAAAGGCACATCTTGACCTGCAATTAAGAAACCAGCTTAATACACATTGAGGAACCTACGCATACAAAACATGTCTTCCAAATTCTGATCCTTAAGAATTGGTTTCAAAAAGTATTCCCTGTAAATTTACTGAGTGATAATATATACTCCCCCAAATAACTTTCTACGGGTTCGGCTAATAATCTATTTCATGGACATATGTCTTATTTCAAGCCACATGCCCTAGAAGATTATTTAAAATTTTGATCGAAATTTACCACAACATTACCACTTACATTTTGTCTTCCCTCAAGAGATGATGAACTTTGACCTCCCACAATGCATTTCAGCATTCCTTTTGCGCGCATATGCGGCAAACCTGCAAAGCTAAAAAATTTGTACTGCTCGTAACTCTGACACAAGCTTGAACTCGCAATGCTAGTACGTGCTTGCAGCTGCATGCTTTGCACACGTATGTGCTAGTACAAAAGCCAAGCTCAAGGCGTGCAGTTGCATCCAGCAATTGTGACATGTTGCGCAAAGCTTGCGTATAGTTGGCACGCATTTTTGACCAAGCACAAGTGATGCAATGGATGCGCCGCCCGCAAAATATGCAATCGTATGCAATCGTGCAAATCTCTTTCACAAGCTTGCACAAGCTCATTTTTGACTGCATTTTTGTAAGGTTAACCCTGACTGACCCTTTCACTGAAAATTACCTTAGGGAGAAGAAAGCGGCACCCTTCCCACTATTTGCTTTCACCCTGGTTCATGCTCCACCGTAGTGTATACTCTACGTTGGCATGACATTTTGGTCCCCCGCCAACTTTGTTGGCGAAGGGGGACTATAGAAAGGTAGCCGCAGTTCTGCTGTGTGTGCGTTCCGCGCGATATCTTTGGAACTATAAGCAAGTGTGGAAGTTCATCTTCGCAAAGAGATGTATCTACGGCGGCGGTGGGTGGGATACAAAAAATAGGGCTAAATAGCTATAATAAACGTTGGTCAACACGATATCTTTGATTGGAGCAAGTATGGAGTCCGTCTTCGCACATAGATGTCACTCAAAGGTAGGATGCGGATGAGTTCGGAGAGGGTCATGTGGCATTGTCAAAGGTCAAATGGGTTCAAAAATACGCAACAAAAGCTATAAACCTATATGTTGTGCGTTAGTTAGGATGATGAAATCTGGTCTGGGCTTTGTGGTCAACATTCAGAAGTGCCAAAAAATTTTGAGGTCAGTTTACAAGGTCTCTGGGGTCATTTCAAGGGTCAAATCACTAAACAGTGGTAGGAGGATGAAAATTGGGGGCTTGGTCAAATTCAGTTGCCAAAAATTTTGAAAAGGTCCAATTTTAGGCCATCCGAAGTTCTCCAAGGTCAAATCACTAAACATGTGGTTAGGAGGATGAAAATTGGGGGGTGTGGTCATACATTCAGTGCCAAAAAGGTTTAAGGTCCGTGTCAAGGTCATCGCGGTCATCAGGTCAAATCACTAAACTGTGGAGGAGGATGAAACTTGGTGGGTGTGGTTCAACATTCAGTGTTGAAACTTGCAAGGTCATTTCAAGGTCATGTGGGTCATCCAAAGGTAAAATCCACTTAACATATGGTTAGGAGGATGAAACTAGGTGGGTTTGGTCAAACAATCCGTGCCAACAATTTTGGTAGTCCTTCAAGAGGTCATTCAAGGTCAAAATCTTTGCACATGGTTGTATGGTCATGAAACCTTGCGAATGTGGTCAACATTCAATGCAAAAATTTTGAAGGGTCATGTGGTGGTTCATTCACAGTCAAATCACTAAACATGTGGTTAGGATGATTGAAACTTGGTGGGTGTGTCAACAGTCTCAGTGCCAAAAATTTTGAGTCATGTCAAGACGACCACAGGTTTTGCAAGAACCCTATTTCTATCACAATCTTCCCTGAGATCTTAAAAGTGTTGCTTCTTGTTCTTTAGTACTGCACTGGGCGGGGACTTTGTGGTTCGAGAAACCGCCTGTTCTTACTTAAACTCTACTATTCATTTACTCGCCCTTATCTGTTCCCTGCAACGTTTGGACCCAAACTCCGTTTTCCCAGCCGCTTGGCAGACAGAAGAGACTTAAAATCAAAGAAAATGCCTTTAAACCCATTTGAACCCTGCTGATTTTATTCTTGGTCTGAAATTGAATCGACAATACACACCCAAACACTTTTAAAGACACGATCAGTGATTGCTAAATCAGCAAAATCGAAAAACAAAAATCATCAAAATCAGATTTTAGGCAGTGTACGTACAAGTACAGTATCCTAACATACCCTGCAAATGATTTAAGACCAGAAGCAAACCATACTAATAAGGACAGAAATCGGAGATTTTAGTCAATGCACTGTCCGAACGGACACTTACTACAACACGTAAGTGAATGGAGAATCGTATTTGGAACATACGTTTCTTCACTTGATAGCTAGTGCATAAAATAGACCGTAATTGAATGGAGATTGACAAATCTTTTAAACACGGTTGGTTTCTTCCTTTTATGTCGATTTTATGGAAAAAATAATGTATACAGATTCTACAGATGTATCTTCACCTTTTAAGGAGGGGTTATTATTTATACCCAGGGAGGAATGGAGGATTGAGGGGGAACACGAAAACTTTATTGTAAGAAAGGGGGGGGGGAACGTGAAATTTTTCATCAATAGAGAGAGGGGAACATGAATTTTAAATGGGGGAGGAAAATCAGCCCTGATCACGGGGGGGGAAGGGAGTGTGAAATTTTTGAATGGAGGAAGCGAGGGGGGAACGTGAAAATTTTTGCCGTAAAAAGTTGAAATCCTCCATTTCACCCTGGCATAAATAATGATGCTCCCTAAGATATTTCTGCAGATTTCAAATATTTTGTGCGTTCCGGTGGATCACAGATATTGTTTTAAACCAGGACCTACCACATGCTTAAACCATGCATGTCATTCGCCCACCCCAAATCCATTTGCCAGCAGTTTTTGCATAAATGGGCCTATAACTGCCAAAAATAACTCTAAAAAACCATAACTAGTAGAACCACCAAAATTAACTCTAAAAACAATCGCTCCATGACTCCATAAAACTCGCCCTAAAAAAAATCTTAGAAACATAAACTAATGGAAAACCTTCATCATAACTCACCCAAACAATAACTCTAAAAAGGTTAATGTTGAGCACCCAACAAGGTGGCCATTGTTGGCTTTTGTGAAAATGGGAGAACCAGGGCCTTGACTGTGAATCAGCAAATTGGTGACAGACAGGGCACCGACATTGGACGATTTGCGTCTAAACTTATTTGTTCTGAGCATGCCATCCAATGCAACTGCATACGTTCATCAGACATAGCCATAGGGTTGCTGTGTGCCCACTGCATTATGGGGCGGTTGTTATGTCCTGTGCCTGTCGGGGCTCTCGCACATATTCCCAACGCGCAAGCTCCAAACTGAGTGGGAGAAGGGATCGGAAGGATGATCAGAGTCAATTCCCATTGTTGTTCTTCCCTGTGGAGACCTTTATTTTATTGACAGTTCCTCCACCTCCGGTCAGGCCCAGGGAGGACCATGGCTGAATTACATGGTTAGTCCCAGGGGAGGCCAGGGGGATGAATACTGGTAGTAAAGCTTGTGACCTCCTACAAACTACCAGGACGATATGTAGCCAATTAACTTTTTGCATATTGCCACACCCCCTGACAGATCCAGGGGTGTATCCTGGGGGATGAAATAATTGTAGCCTGGTTAGTAGGGGCTGTGCGCTCCTACAATACATGTTACCAAAGTTTGGTGATTATAGCTCATCTACCAAAAAAGACATGTCCAAATGTTGACCTTTTTGGGCAATATTTACCTTTTTGTGCCAGTATTGACCTTTTTGATATATCATACCCACTGACAGACTCCAGGGGAGGGACCTAGGAGGATGAATTACATGGTTAGTATGGGATTGTGCCCTCCTACAATTACCCAAGTTTTGGCTACTCAAGCTCAATCTACATGTGCATATAACATTGTAGCAAGAAAATATGCAAAAGGTTGACCTAGTGTTCCAAAAATTTGCTACCCAATCAAGGAGCTTCACAGGCAATGCTCTGAGGGGGGTCTTTTGGACCCCCCAAAGGAAGGTGGGTTCTGCACACAGCTGTTTTTGACCCCGCATGCAAGATGTCTCTTTTATTTTGAGTGTAATTTTAAGCAGTGGCGACACAATGTTGACAACCGTATACATGCAAGTAGGGACATGCAGATCTATTACTCTGCAAAAATCAGTCAAATCCATTGCAGGAATCTTGCCATATGAAATGGTCACTCCAAGTGTACAATCTAAATCCAGGGATTCCAAGGCCGGTCCCAGAATTGCAGCTTGGGACCACCGTTGTTTCGATTTGAAATCAGTCCATACCACCCATTAAACCATATAGACTTGATATTGTGTTGTGGGATATGGTGAGATGCATGCATCATAATCCTTTAAGGTCCTTGAGCTACTTAAAGCGGCACTGGCACAGTTTCACAAAATATGAAACTTTCGTCAATTTGCCTTCAACTGTGATAGTATAGGCCATGGAAGAACCAGAGTATATTTTACACATTAAAAAAAATAACATTACCCCAAAACAGATTAAGGACATTGATATGAGGATAAAACATCCAGGTAATTTTAGGCCCAACTTTTAAGTTTTCCATAACTTTACTCAACAAATGGTATATTACCTGGACATATTTTGACTCGTACTTATGAGGGTTATTAAAACACAAAGGTTATAGACCGGTCGGTCAAACAGTGCACATAGCGTGGGCAACATGCATACAGGTTGTGGCGTGGTGTTAAACGCCATTTCGTAGTCTTGCTGAATTTAGTTTAACGTCGCCGGCGAGTTAAAGAGACATGAGGGGAGATTTAAGAAGAAGCGCCCCAATTTTGTTGAACCCCGGTTTTTTGCACCATTGGAATGCTACCAATGTATTAGATTAGATTCCAACTGAAGTGAATAAGCCGGTTACGCCGTCTTTATGTAATAGATTGATGATTTAGTACTTCTGTCGTGCACGACAGACAGTCAAAGCATGGGTTTCTATGGGGACGATTGCGATAAGCAGTCACAAAGCTCACACAAGGTTTGCGTTTTTCTTTTGTACTTGTTTGTTCAATAAAACCTTCGAAAGTTATCGGTTTTTTTTGTGTTTTTAGGTGGTTCTCCGACCGATCCAGTGGAAAAATTTTGAGAAAATTTGTGGATTGTATCCTCAAAAAAATATCCTCTGTTTCTTACCTGTTGATGTGTCGTTTAAAATACTAATACCTAGAGCCAACTCATATGCCCCCATACCATTGCGTTAAGGTATAAGCTGATGTATTCACAAGTCCATATTCATGAATTTATTTATTTGGATAGACAATATTCACAACGGTGGCAACACACCCATGTGGTGGTGCATCTAAACACAAAAGTACAATGTAACCCAAAAGACAAACACAATGAAATTGACAGCAATAGAAAACATGTATAAAAATACAAACAAAACATGTGATAAAAGCAAAAAGGATTTAAAAATGTTCGGTCCATTGGGCGGTCAGTGTGTCGAAACAAGTACACTCTAATCCAGGGATTCCAAGGGCCCGGTCCCCAGATTGCAGCTTGGGACCAATCATTGTAATTGGAAATGGGGGCTGTAAGGAATTACAAACTATAAAAATATATCAGAGAAGTTGAGACGATGAGGGGGGGGGGGCATTCAACTTTTTCTGGGTAGGGAAATGGGGGCCGACTTCTTAAACTAGGGGCTTGGGAGGAATGTTTTGTCTTTGAAATTAAGGCCTTTAGAAAACTTGAATTATAGGAAATTTGCAGGCTCAATTAAGCTTCTGAGGCAACAATCTCCCCAAAGGGGGACCTCAAAAAACAATTTGCATCAACTGAGCGTATTAGTACTCAGTGTGGAGTGGAGAGAGAGGTGTGAATGTGAAATGGGGTTCAGGTTGTTTCACAGAGGTCCTGGGTTAGTTGGAAAGGACTCTGTTACTTGGGAAGGATGCTCGTGGCAGCGGGAAGGGGTTCTGAGCAGTTGGAAAAAGGATATTGGGTAAGTTGGGGAAAGGACCATGTGGAGGTAGGACCTTGGACTCTGGGTTATTAACGTGGACACTGTTCTATTTGCAAAAGGGCCTCGGTAGTACAGGGGCCCTAGGTAGGTGACAAAGTTACTAATACACAGTCACGTCTGATAAGGGTGCATACGGAACCAAAAAAAAACCCTAACCGTTGTCTCCCATCGCAGTTTGTGAAAGCCGCAACCGCGCAATTTAGTTTATTCTGGTTTGTCATATTAATGAGACTTTCAAACAGCTGTGTGCACTAACTTGCTGGGTACGTGACTTTGTCGATTTTGATTTAATTTGAAATGATGACAGGAGTGGATAAAATGTTATTATGGCCATAATTTTTTTATAGTTGTATGTGGGTGATACTATTCTAAACTTTACAGGTATTTCCAAGAATGGCCACACATACTACAGTTCCACCAAATGGAACACACTTGTGGTCTCTGTGGAAGACAAGTACCAACTCCTTCAGCAAAGGGCGATTGGCAGACATGATTATTCCAGCAGCAAAAAGATGGTCCTCTTCTGTGAGCTTGTCATCTCAGTGTTGATAGCAAGTCCTTGTCAAAGCACACAGAACAGTCTTCAGCTTGCAGGGATACTTCAAGGAATATGTTTACAGCCAGGGGGGATTCCGTGAAAGCAGTAGAGTCAGGAAATCAATCTCAGTGGCGATAGCGATATCTTTAGCATCCTGCTGGAATTTGCCTAAACTGGCAGGCAAATTGGATTTCACAGTGCTCAGCTTGAGGGGGCATTGTGAGGTCCTGGAATGGCACACTATCTGCAAGTTTAGGAATGCCCATTGAAAGGTGCTCATCATACCTGGTCAATGTGTTTCAGTTACAAGAGGCACTTAAACATAAGCGCTGGCTGTCAAGATCTCCAAGCATGCAAGTCTTCTTTGGAGTCGAGAAGAAACTTAGAAATACTTACCAATTCTTGCGCGCAACTTTCACTAATTGTAACAAAAGATTTTATCTCAAGGCACTTGAAGGCAGATGTGATAGAAGAAATTCCACCGACATTACATATGTTCTGGATGCAACTGAAGAAAAGGCAAGTATATGGGAGCTAAGTGATGTAATGACAATGTCGTTCATCTCTCTTTTCAGTGCTTTATGTCTATTGATCACACGATTATTTTAGTGGATATTAATGATTATGGATGAATGACAGCACAGAAAAGCAGCCATTGCTATTGTGTTGACACCAAGATCTGATTTGATTGCCTGTGTTGCCTGGAGTAAATTGCAAGGTTTGAGATTTTGACCACCATTATGCTTCTGGAGCATGGGTTGTGGTAACAGTTCCAGAGGGGGTTTTTTGGTTTGTGTATTATCCTTATAGTGAGTGCTGACCACAATAGCAGTAGCGATGTATTGTGTAAATGTTATCAGAATTAGAATTGCAAATCTGGCACGCCAAATCCTTGCTGGTTTGTGGTTAGGTAGATGATCTGATACAGTTAGTCGATTACGTAGTCTCTGGTTCGATCGCGCTACGCTTCTTTTAAATATATAAAATTGTCAATTTTTCAGGTAGAAGGAAATCTAAAGTCCAAAGAAGTAAGAATCAATAGCGCCCTTTGAGTGTAGTGAGGAGACCTGGTCCTGGAGCATGGTTGGTGTGTAAAAAACTACCATGTGCGAGGTAAATTACTCTGTTGGTATGGAGATAGGGATAAGCATCAAAAATAAACTTTACTATACAAAAGCTTTCATTTAAAAATCTCAGTTTCTGATACCCAATTGAAATGTTGCAGTTCTAGCTTTCATTTGTATCATTTTTAATGGCAGATCCTTGACATGATCATGGCATGGCTCAACAGACTTGGAAAACAACGCAAATCAGCTGCCAAACCTGCTGAAGAAAACCGTCCGGTTTGTTCCAGTGACAAAGCTCAAAGAAGCCTTTCTGGTGGAAAGAAAGAAGTTGAGGGAATGATAATCGCAAGCAGTAGCTACTGGAGGACGTGGTGATGAAAACTAACAGTGTTGCCAGTCCAAGGATCAGCTTGGAGTGGGATGCATTGATCCTGAGATGTTTCCCCAAGGACACCTGTAAGTAATTATCCAGATTAACAGCTGATATATCTTGAACTGATACTGAATCTGAAACTCAGATATGTCGATCCATGTGTATGTAGAGGTTAAAGTTTGGTTAGCAGGATCCCA
Organism: Ophioderma brevispina; assembly: GCA_023653785.1. NCBI lineage: Eukaryota > Metazoa > Echinodermata > Ophiuroidea > Amphilepidida > Ophiodermatidae > Ophioderma > Ophioderma brevispina. Next base: position 65,625 of record JAMKCH010016057.1, read on the forward strand.
GTTCAGGAGCACAGTATTGCCCCGGAGGAAAGCCTCCGACAAGGAACATGTCGCACGCAAATCTATCTTAGCCGGGCACGCAATATTCACATTGTAAAAAAAAAAAACCCTCAAACGGAACATTTATAAGTACACGGGAGAAATATTTTAGCCCAATTAGCAGTATTGATCGATATCGGTCCTATTGTCTGGGATCACTCTTTGCCCTGGGGGCCGTATGTGGTTCACCCCGGTACATTTATCTCATTTGTTAAATAGTTTATTTATTCATTGCCCCCACTTAAAATTCTATGATCCATCGATAATTGGGTTAATCTGGAGACGACAATAGGGCATTGAGTACCAATTTTACGGGATTACATTGCTTGTGAGGTTATAAGTACGCCACACCGAAGGAAAGTCGTGTTTATTTCAAATATACAAGACTCTCGCATGGACCAATTTTTAATAACCCGTGCGCAAGTTAATAGTTCCCTCCGACGCAATATCTTCCTCTAAACTGAGATCCCTCCTTAACCTTTTTCAAATGGCATGTGCATGAACACCTCAACTCCAATTACCACCAAACTTGGGTCTAAGTCATTCCGCACTGATGGCTCATATGGCATGGCAGCTCCTCTCCCCGTTTATATAACACTAGGCCACGTGTCTGCCACTGCAGTGGCATGGGGTCAGTCTTCTTGTAGCTTCAACATCTCCTTTCCTTCCTTCTTTAATCTGAGCCCTGACAAAAGGGGCAGTAGGTAAAATTTCTATGTTTCTTTGTAAATTGTAGTAACACCCGTAACCTCCAGACGGCTGGTTTCAAACTTTCGCCCGACCTTATTACTGTGAGGCAGACACTCTCAACCACTGGCCAATGCGGCGGTATGGTAAACTCGCTCATATTTATCATAGCACTATGCATGTCATGGTAGAGTTAAAGATCACATACCAAGGTCAAGTCACAGCCAAGTTCAAAGGTCTTAGAGTCAACTTGTGAAGGAAAGGTGTATCACAAAAGTAGGGTGACAACAAGTGGTTCCAGAAACTGCTTGTTTTTTTGTGGGACTACACCTTTTTTATGGGCTTCACATTTTTTTTATGGGCTTCATCTTTTATGGTAGGCCTACATGAACCATCATTGTTTTCAGATTTTATCACCCTCATTTGTGCAAGAAATTTTTAAATAAATAATGGTGGTGGACCATCAAAATAATTGCAACAAAATCGGAAATAAATCGGAATATGCAACTCAATCACCAGAAGTGTAATCAATCGATCAGTCCTATAAAAAACAACATGCATTGCCTATAATCCCGTCCGAGGCCCCCTTAAAAAACAATGCATGGAAAGACCCAATATGCCTCAGCGTGTCAATCACAGCAATCAGCACAGCGACACGCTAATTCTGGATCAATCCAACACAAAGCTTCCAGTCAATATTTTACTTGCTGTAAAACAATAGTCATGATTGATGCCCTTTTCAACTGTGAACCGTAGTACATATACCTGCATGGGGTGGGATTTGACTTCCTTGCCAGATAGCAAAGATGATCCAAAATGGATTATTCTTGCCATCTTGTATCTATGATCTTTAAAAACAGTCAGTTGATAAGTTCACGACTTTTCTAGTAAGATACAAAATCCACTGTTTTCCGTGAATGCGGGAAGGCAAAATCTGCGCATAACATGTCCATTTTTTCCCACATTGGATTCCCCCGGACCCTAAGGACGTGCCTTAATAATGCACGCCCTTATGCTCTTGTTGTTGAGGATATATGAAAGAATATCCTTGACTGGACCTACACATCATCCCGGTCATACGTCATACTGCAATTAATTATAGTCTATTTACAAAGTAGGGGTAGCTCATCAAAATTTGGCTGCGCTATTACTATCAGATATGGAAATAGTCTATGGGCATTTATACAACAACACAGTTTTACAAACAACCTGCCGCCTGGCCAAACTCTTTTTTGAGGTAACACACATGAAATTCTGATTTCCCTCATTTTCTCAATAAAGGCAAGTTGATACAGTTTGACTGAATCCCAAAAATTCAAAGTAACCATCTGTCACAACATGATAGATGTATTAACTTATTTATAAAAAAGAATGACATTTCCTGTATAGGGTTTAAAAAATGGGGGAAATGCTCATTTTCACTGAAAATAGGCCAAAAATGAATAAGGAGGAATCTTAAGAATTTTTTAATGGTTTTGTTATCTAATGTGCATATCTTACACATTGCAATAAAAAATGCAACTTAGCCCTGGGAATTTTAAGAGTTGTGATCATGCTACATGGCCAATTTCTTCATGGTAGTATCAGCAGCTACAATGTTCTACAGAGTAGAAGACATGAATCACTTGCCCCAGTAGACATACACTCATGGCATGGATTACGGGTGTATTTTGCTGCCTATACGATAGTGCACCCAGGCGCTGGTCTCCTTCTGTCGTGTAGCTTACAATGGTTATACATCTCTCAGGGCGCGCATGATATTTCTCATGGCAATTTTGTTTTTTTTAGATTTTTTTTGGCACTTTTGCATTTTTTATTAAGTGCACAAATAAATGGGTTTTGTATGATGCCCGATTTGGAATTTTGTAATAATGATTTAAAAAACAATCAAAAATGCTAAACAGAGACCAATTGTTAATAGCGCCATCATTTCGTCCCTTCAAAATGGCATCCTAGTTACCGCGAGGTAGCTGTGTGGTAGCCGCATGTCGACTCCGGTCTCATCTCCAAATATCCACCTTCTCTCCACCTAAAGTAAAGTCTCCTGCCGTATCAACTCATGCGCGGAGTGCCATCTCTCTTTCCTTAGCGTTTGGCCACACTCTCCATATTATTTTGCTGTGGGGTTCGCCACTCCTCCCGCACACGGAGTCTGTTATTTTCCCAGCATTGAATAACGCTGAATGGTACCCTTTATACACCTGGGGTGGAGGAGTAACTTGATGTAAAGTTCCTTACTCAAGGGCACAGACACGTTTCATGGCCACATGGGACTCGAACCCCCGATCTTTGGGGTTCGGGATGAGCGCTCAAACCACTGGACCACACATGCCATCTGTCTCCACCTAGTGAGCACCTAGGGTAGCCATCGGAGTAGACACCACTGTATAACCTAATAACCCTGTACTTTGGAAGCCCTAATCTTGGCAGCTACTGCAATCGCAACTTGCCCCGTTGTGTCCTTGCAGTATCTACCAACCCCCCCGCGGTAGACACGGTGTAGCCGCCGTATAGGCTAACCACGCGAGTAAGAAAACGGCCGTGTACACTTAAAGTGCAGGAGGAGATTTTTTTAGATACAATTTCCTCTCAATTTCACTGTGGAGCACTATACTGTAGAACGTTTCAAAGGTTTATTGGACAAACTGATACTAAGAGTCGCCACCTTGTTTTGAACTTGCAATTGCCTGCTATCGTAATCATTTCCCTCAGAGCAACCTTGCTTTAAATTCTTCGTGCCGACAGAAATTACTAAATCATCATCTTATACATAAAGACGGCGTATCACTTCAAGTGTGATCTAATATATTGTAAGCTTCCAAATAGCAAAAAAAAACAAAACAGAATTTAACAAAAATTGGGGGCGCTTCTTTCTGGAAATGTCTCATGTCTCTTTAAAAGGCTGATTCCGAACATACCAATGATGGCGCACATCAATTTTCAAACAATCTTTGTTTTACATGTTAGCATCATGCATGTCGCCATATACTACTCACTGAGCTCAATTGAAAGTCCTTCATATAGAAAATCACAACTTTGTATAAATCCGATCAGATTTTAATTACATAACACACACTGTGTCCTATGGCACTGTTATATACTGTGTGTATATTGCGTTTTTTTATTTACGGCAATGAAATGGAAAATCTGATTCATATCTAACTTTGGATCAAGCCTTTCAAGGTGACTATCTTTAGCTTCTAGATGACTTTTTTTAAAATTTATTACACACACAAAAAAAATATATTTTGAAATCTTGGAGTTCGCCTTTAAGTGGCACTGTTGCTCACACTTTCAGGGAATCCAACACTATGATAGAATAAAAGATAAAAAAATCTTTTGTGAAACTGTTTTGGACCATAGGTGCCTTAACTTCGGGCTGAATTTTCAATATTATGCAATGGTGCCAGATGAAAAGATTTGGTCAACAAAATCTTTGCAACATGTTAAGGGTCGGTGGCACTATCATGATTTGCTAAATCAGAAAACGAAAAAATCATCAATCTGGTATTTCCATGTCTGTGTCAAGTTCAGGTCTCCTAACATACCCTGCAAGTGATAAGAACCGAAAGCAAGTAATAAGGCCAAAATTTGATATTTAGTCATACTGTCCGCACGGAAATAATACAACAAGTTAATTGAATGGATTGTACTCTGCTTTTTATGTCATTCTGGCAATTTCAGTTGGAAAAATAATTTATGAGAATTGTACATATTTAAATTCATTTCACTTTTTAAGCTATTTCCTCGAATTTCAAAATATTGTGACCTCTTTCGGGTGGATCACTGATAGTTGCTTTAACTGCAACATCGGTTCCGGTTGAGAGGGAGGGAGGGAGGGATAACCAGTAGTGTCATAATAGTCCTGTGTAACATGAAATACTGCTAATGTTACCTTGCATTTTCTGCTTAGATCAATTCAAAAAGGGGCCCAACAATGATGGGAACAACGTTTGGATTTCAGAGACTGTAAAAGATCATAGTGATAAATGGTTTACCTTGTTTATGGCTCTCTACAGGGAGTTTGTGAAAGTGAAAACCCAAGTGGAAAAAGTCTGGCATATTTTGATGCCAAAATTGGTGAGTGGAGGACACTGTTAAAGGAGACCTCACACGTTACAATTAGAGGTGCGATGATTTTCATGAAGGCAAACTTTACTGTGCAGGTGGTGGCCCTAATTCCAAAACGTGTTCAAACCACCAAACGAAGAGATTACAATCGATTCTGGTGTTTTGATGTTTTGCCAACTGAGACATGGCATCGGCTAGGCCATGAAAACCTGTCGGAATTGACTTCCATTGGTCATCTGGAAGGTTATATTTATGCCATAGGGGAGCCAGTCCCCAGGGACCCAATCACTCTGCAGAGACTACAGAGAAATACAACATGACAGAGAAAAAATGGGAAACATTTGCAAGATCTGTCCACAGGGAGATATAGAGATCACGTTTCTGCTGTGGAACATGGAGGGAAGATTTTGGTTTGTGTGGTTTTGTGTCTTGGGCACACAGGCAGCACGAAGAGTCTCTGCAATACTTGTACAGTTACTCCCAACGTGCTCTTGGCAGCATCTTCGTAGCATTACCATGTCTTACTTAGCTACATTTTTCTGTTTCACTGGTCGGTCAGATCTACAGAGTGGTTAGAGGTAATTGCTATGCCAAAAGCACCGTAAGGAGGACTGTAAGGCAATTTTGGCATTCAGTGAGCTCATGATGACACGGAAGTACCACGCCAACCATCTCAGTGGGAAAACTGCAACGACATAAGTCCAGCTAACGCACCAAGATTCATGTTCCATATCGGCAAGGATTTATGTTGTGTCTGGAAAAATGGACGGTCATTCAGTCTGTTCTTTCACAACACGGTATGAAGATTCCTTTGCTGAGCTGCAGGTGGGTTTTGAACCTGAAGAATGGTCCTGTTTGATAAGGGTCACATCCAGTATTCAACTATGAAGCAGTGATTTCTTTTCCATGCCTGAAGTGTTTAAAGAGACATGAGGAGAGTTCCATAAAAAAAAAAAAACAAAAAAAAAAACAAAAAAGAAGGAAGCGCCCCAATTTTTCTCAAACCCCGGTTTTTTTACATGCATGTATTGGAATGCTTACCAATGTATTAGATCACACCTGAAGTGAATAAGCCGAATACACCGTCTTTATGTAATAAAATGATTATTTTTATGTTTTTTACATTTTTATATCCAAACGTCAAAGCACGGTTTCCTATGGGAGAGCGATTACGATCGCAGGCAACTTCAAAACAAAATTTGCAGGTTTTCTTGTGCAACATTGTTGTCCAATAAACCTTTGAAATGGTCTCGGTAGGTGTCGAGAAACGTCTAGTGAAATGAGAAGGAAATATGTATCCCTGAAAAATCTCCTCCTGTCACTTTAACTTCCAAAATCAGCTGATGATGGTCCCATCTCCAACATTCTAATCCCACTTCCGGAAAATGATGGACAAAACTAGGCAGGAGATTGGTTAGCATCCCAAGGCAAATAGTTCTTTGACTCAATTAGAACATGTATTTTTGTGTTGTCTGCTCGAGGTAGAGCAGCACGGTTGGTAGTTACAGTGTGCATGTGTGTGGTTGCTTTGGTATACAAATATATACTGCCAAGAGAGGCCCTGGTTAAAATTATTGGGCCCGAGGGACATCATTAGAGCTATTTTGCTGAGGGGCGCGCCCTAAAGCAAAACAGTATATTGATGTCACCAAGGCCCCATAGTTTTAATCCAGAGCACGAATTATAGATAGAGTATTTTGTTTTATATATATACTTTATTAATTATATCAGGCTTTATTGATTGGTTGAAAGAAATTAATAAAATTAAAAGATTGAAATGCCCATCATTGTACTACTACCCTACCCTAGCCTAGGCCTAGCATGCTAGGCTAGGGCTAGCTACAAAGTCTTCATCTTGAGGTCTTTCTCGTGCATAGAATGTTTAATGTACACTTCTAGTTAAATCTTCAAATAAAAAACGGTCAAATCCAAAACAGTTCAAAAAAACGGCTAATGCAAACAGTCATGACTCAAAGTGAAGTCAAATTCAACTAAACCTGACCTGGGTTATCGAGCTGGTTGCTGTCAGTTCAGTGAGGTCTGGGACTGTCATTGCGGGTGAATGCCGGCAAGCTTACTACCACACTGCCTCGTGAAATAGCAGGGGGTAGGCTTGAATATGCTTATTGTATGTCGCTAGAGGCACGGTTGATAAATCTTCCAATTCCTCGCCATCATACAGATAAACGTGGTGTTTTACTGTGGAAATCACTGTGTTAATAAAGGTGTTATGATTTCGTAGAGTTGACTCGGAGTCGAGTATGTCGTCTTGCATCGGAAAGGCCAGGGAGGAAATACATAGGGTTGACACTACATACCGATCGCATATTGCAAAGTGATCGTTCTGGATGTCTGTCGTATGGTGAATGCGGGTAGAAAATAGTCTTTGTAGCGTGTACATATCAAATGCCACCACTATCATGATCTATAACTGCACGTTCGTTACAGGGAAAAGAATTATAAACGGCTTAAAGGTACTATATAAGGACGTGAATAGTATTTTTCGACCCATGCTCTAGAGATAGTGTGTCTATTTTAACATGTGAACACTTTCAACCAATCAATAAACAAGAATATATTAATGAAGTAGATATAAAAAATAATGAACCTGACTTCTTTGACTCATGCTCTTGCCCGCCATAACTAATTTGGAGATGACTATAAAATGAGCTCTTGTCCATATGTTTGTCCATGGACTTTGAACATATTTTTTTAGAGAGTTAGAGTAAGCCAAAGATTCAGCATATTGTAGGAGGTACAAGTCCCCTACTAACCATTATTTAATCCCCATGGTCCCCCGTGTATCTGTCAGGGTAGGGACAGTCAAAAAGTAATATTGTGCCAAAAGTTAACATTTGGCCATCTCTTTGTCTAGGATAGCCAAACTTGGGTATTAATTGTAAAAGGGACAAGCCCAACTAACTATGCAATCATTCCCCCAGGGTCCTCCCCGGGGTCGGACAGGTCCTCAGAGAACCATTGGCCCAAGAACTCATATGGGTGTATACAGAAGATTGGTCGCTGATGACCCCATGGTTACCTTTGACCCCACTTTTACAAAACCGCGATGGCAGAACAACACATGCATTCCAGGGAATGTTGTATTTTAATTTTTCATAGGCATACTGCTTATCATTTAAATGCACTATACATGCCGGTTCACTTTGCACATCTTTTGCAATCTGGTTATTTTAAGGTGCAACAAGGCTTTCAATCGCAGGTGTCCCCCAAAAAATGTTAAAATCTGATTTTGTCATGTAAGCTCTACTACAAAAGCTAAGAACTGAAATTTAACTACTTAGTTGTACAGTATACAGATGAATATTTATTAATCTTTCCCTGAAGATGGGCCAGCGCACGATAGTTTGAAAAAAAAAATGTGCCTTGGCGCTTTGAACCGACAGCACCTTCATATTACAGCATTACGCTCTACCAACTAATTATCAAGGCAGGGTTGATATAGGGCGCATAAGATATCATCTATAGATGTTAGGTGTTTCAAGGGTCCGTGTGCTTTCCTAGCGATAGTATCAAACGTATATTTACTTTTTTGATTTTGCCCCAAATCCATTCAATTTTTCTTTCGACCGGGGGGGGGGGGATGACTGGGGGCAGAAAAATTTGGGGGGGAAATGCCCCCCATGCCCCCTGGCACCGCCCACTGAATATCCTAACACCTATAGATTGATATCGATCGCTCTCCTCAACTCCTGCCTTGATAAGCTTAGTTTGGTGAGAGTGCCGTGCATGTACATACGAAGTCCGCCGGTTCGAATCTGGCCAAGTGCAAGGTTTTTTCACACTATCGTCGCTGGCCATCTCCAGTGAAAGATTAAAGGTGCATTTTGTGATTCCAGCACCTTCTGTTTATCAGTGTTTACTAGATGTCCTTGAGAAAAGCTTATTTACAAAATTTGAGTTTGATCCCGATCTTGCGTGTTTTTGTGTTATGAAGGCAATTGGTTTTGTTTCCCGGTTCCCATATGACCACTGTGCTGTATTCTGTTTACGGGACAGAAAATACCAAATTGCAAATTTTCTTACAAGAACGACGAATTTGCACGCAAGTTAGGTAATCAGTATATTTAGGCAACAGTTCATGTGATATAAAAATCCTGGCTTTTTTAATGTATATCGGGGACAAGGTTATGGATCATGAAATGCCCTTAAAGGTGAATGATACATATGTACATTTTCTTCAGCTGAAAAATTAGGTTGCTTTTTGGTCTTATCACATATAGGGTATATTAGGATCTTACATTAACGCGTGTTACAGACATGCAAAAATCTGATTTTTAATGTTTTTATTTATTTTCTGATTTAGCAATCACTGGAATAGTGCCTTAATTTTTACCAATTATTTAAATTTTCTGCCTTTAGTCATCATTTTGGGTCAACTTTTCATTTTTGTTTATGGGGTGGAATTTTTGACAAGACAATCCACTTTGTGGTGATGAGATGTTTCAAAAAGTCCAAAAAAGGACCATTTTAGGGGGTCCAGGTGCTACTTTTTTTGAGTCTGCACCCCCAAAACAGATCCTGCATACGGCCCTGGTTCTCTGACCAATGCTGGTCCCATTACATCAATCATTTGGAAGAACCCTGCCAATAGTGTACAAATTGACTGTTCATGATGGAAATGGTGCAAAATACCCCCTTACTGTGAGAGAGATAAGTTGGCCTCTAATATAAAGAGTAGGGGAGGTTACTTTGCACCATTTCATGATTCAATGAGGATGGCCCAATTTAAGTTATTAAATTTCATCTTGATAGATTGTCCTTCACCAAAAAACTCCCAATGCAAATTTTTTGCGCCGATATTTCAAGCCGTTTTGATGTCAGAACTAAAACGTGATTTTGTAGACCATAGAGTACTGTTACAATTAATATTGGTCGACCAAAAGGGGCAAAATTTTCCCTCATAACTTCCAAACCAAACATCCTTTATCCCTAAGATTTCACAGGGTACATGAGAAAATAGTAGCTTTCTTCTGATACCAAAATTGTGGCCACTTCCGTAAAATCTGACCTCTGGGACGAGGCTATTACGATCTGGCACTGGACCTTTAATGTGTAGTCCGTCAATATTATTTTATTGGACAGATTGCACAATGAATCTGTTTACTGGACGGATTGCGGCAGCAAAATCTGCTTATTGGACGGATTGCGCCCGAAAATCCGGCTTATGAATGGCAACGTCTGGAATGGAATGAGATGTGTGTATGTACTTAAGGGTGTATGCGTCTTGATACAAAAAGGTCACATTTTGCCATACTTTTTTTCCAGATAGGCTTCGAATATCCAAACTTATATTTGTATATTGTAGGAGGGGACAAGCTCCTATTAACCATGTATTCATTCCCCCTGGTCCCTCCCCTGGGTCTGGACAGGGGTGGGGAAAGCAACATTTTAAAAACAATTCAACATTTTGCCATATCTTTTTTCCAGATGCTAGAGTAGATCCCCCCCCCAAAACACTTTTTTTTTTTAGAATATATTTTTAGGAGGAACACGCCCCTACTAACCACGTAATGCATTCCCCTGGGCCCTCCCTGCACGTAGTCTTTTATCGCTCGACCAATATCTTTGTGTATCATTCTCAATCCCCTCCATCCATCCAGGGTCTTCATTTGAAATCTATCCATATCTTTTCCCCCCCACACAATCAAGCTACCTCACCAATTGGGCCAGTATAATAGCCAGAGGATAAGAAAAATTGTGCACTTTTGTGATAGAAAAATATACCCTTGGCACACACCTAATATAGACATGGCTAACTATTTCAAAATGGGAGACCCAGCTGATTTCACCTGTGGGCTGCCATTATGGCCATTTTCAAAATGACCACCATTTGTGTTTCAATGCGCAAATATCAGTTAATACTACTGACACAGCTTATCCTTTGTGCTATGCGTTTTTTTAGATGAACGGGAAAACCAAAGTTGTCGAAGTAATTTGATCGGTCAACCAATTCACATACAACGTGATACAAACCCTACTCGTCCATATCACTATCCTTTAAGAAAAAGTGTATTCTGGTTTATTAATTAGCCCTATGGTCAAAGGATGACAAACGAAAATTGTATATATAAAAAATTACAATTAAAATGATTTGCCACATACAGGGCCCACATTGGAGACCACAGTGTAAAAGAACTTCAAATGGCAATAACTGTCCCGAGTCGATCCCAGCAATCCTGTCAGCCTTACTGATCGATGGACTGCTGTGAAATGAGCCATCCTCCGCTGTATTCTTCATTGTAATAATTCCTAATCAACACTTTAAAATAGGAAAGAGTCGCCTATGTTTGATTTTTTATGCCAAGGCTAATCAAGGCATTAACAGCATCTAATTAGTTACGCTGATGGACTGGCACCAAGATAGCGATTAACCTCCCTTTTGAAACCTGCAAGTCCTGGTTTGATCTTTACATGAAGCAGTAATTAGGGTTTTCCCATAAGCCTACAGAGAATGGGAGATATGATCTTGTGAGAGGCCAGTTAGACCTTGTTATTTCCAGTATGGTCCCATGAGACTGAATGAGAGCAGTTCGGGTGTAGCAGCTGCTGAGGAGATCCAGTGCTTGCATAAAACATGTTTGAAAAGAGTGGCAATTCCCACTGCCCTCATGACCCAATTTTTGAATGTGGTAAGGAGTGATCTCACACTCGGACTGCCGCTTAAGGGAAATGGCAACGTCTCTGAATTGTATCAAGTTCGATAGTGGTGTGTTGCTCCGCATCCATCTGGAGCGTGCATATTCTGTTGGATCGAACCATGGATGTATAATATCAGCCTTTCAAGTTTCTCAGATAAGGTGCAACCAGCTTGATGAATTCAATGTTGGTAAAGTAGTACATTTCACTCTTTTACACTCCGTTTTGCTGTATTTCATATTAACATACTAATGTAGGCTTAAATATGGTAAGATGCAATAAGTTATAACATGCCACTAACCAAGATGCCTACCTTGAGATTGATAATGATCGTGGCAGTCCATGATGGGGTTTAAATAGAGTATATTTTGTATTGTGATATTAATGTTTAGAACAAATTTAGTGAATTTTAGTATTATAGACACTCAACAAGTCGTGTAATTAAATCACTAAAAATGCAACCTTCAGGAGGTGGCATTTTCAAAAGGTTTGTAACCGCGGTAAGATCCACATGAATCAACATTTAGTATAGGGGGGGGGGGTGATGCAATGAACCAGAACTGCATTATATTTTGCATGGTTCCACTTTCCAAACAGTTACAATACACCAGCTACATACATTGGTTATTTGTGCGACCTTTAATGCCGTGTTGCGATACAGGAATCTAGTTATTGACGATCCACCGACGAAAATGGCGGCTGTCCAGGAGTATTTTTTTTGTTTAATTACCAATACCGGAATCTTGTTAATGTTAATAGTGCTAACAACGCCTTAATAACCTCTCATAAGTTAATAGACTGGCTATCCCTTAAGTAAATGGGTGCAATTTTAACTCAAAATGGCTGCCTGTTGAAAAAACACAAGACTTAAACAAGATATTTCAAATGTATGATCATATTCGTATTTCTTGATCCTAACACATAATAGACACTAAAATCTAGTCATATCATTTTGAGCGAGTTAAAGAAAATGTCAATTTGGTGTACTTGGAAAAACAAAAATACCTGACCGGATTGTATTTACAAATATGTCACATTTTAATACCTTGGCATTCAAAACATGTGGATGGACCAAAATCAGTGTTATTACCCAAAATATGATACATTGAAAATGTGAATGGCGCATTCTTGAAAAATGTTCAGCCTCGGTCGCCACAGGTCAAATCCAGCGGGGGTCCCGTTTTGAAATCATTGGTGTGGGTCCATATTAATCATGTAAATAAACTATGTGCAGATTTATATGCACCTTAATCACCATTCAGTATCAAAGCGCTTTCCATTTATTCCCCGCAGAATCAGAATCATTTCATGTCATCTAGGTGGCAGCTGGCTCAGTGCACAACCCTATCACTTAGATTGTAGTATTCCACCCTACATCTTTCCCCTATTCGCTTGGGGTATCTTGCCCAGGACACCAACACGTTTGCTTTCACAGCGGGGCCGAACTCCACAAACTTAGGAATCATGAGTCCTGCGCTTATCCGTTGAGCCACCCGTGTACCAAATGCCATAACTTCTATCAACAAAGTGCATGATTTGCACCTGAGGGAGTCTTAACCCTCTGGGACTATACTCACTGATCCAAGCCCAATATGAGGTGTACACGATTGGGGTCAAAGTTAGGCGAGTGATTGAAGGGGCATTCTGCATTTTGGTTTTGTTTGTAATTTGTTTTCTTTCTTCCCTTGGCAATTGCAGCCAAACTTTGATCAGAAGACACCCACTGGCCCGAGGTTCATATTATTGTGGTGGAGAGGGCATGTTGTGTGACTCATAATTGGGGTCACAAAAGTGCATTTGGGCAGACCCCAATTAAAGGGGCATTGCTGGCTGAAGCATCTTACCTATTTGTCAATCGTGATAGGAATGATGAACTTGGTGGTGTGGGATCAATATTTCAGTGCAAAAATTTTGAAGATCATTCCAAGGTCCCCGTGACAAGGGTCCTCCAATGTCAAATCATTACACATAGTTGTATGGTGAGGAAATTAGCTGTGCGTATAGTCAATATTTGCATTCCAATTCCCACATTTTTCAGGGTCTTTTCCAGGTCACTGAGTCATCCAGGTCTATCAACCTTAAACACTCTACATGCTTGTATGTTTCATGAGACTGGTGGTTTGGATCAACTGTGACATTCTGTGCTGAAAAATTTTGAGGTCATTTCAATGTTGGTAGGGCATCCAATGTCAATAACTCATGGTCATGAACCTTGGTAGGTGTTGTTCAACATTTGATACCAAACCTTCAATTTCATTAAACTTAAAGGATAGCAGCGATAAGGTGAGAAATAAAAAAATGTGGAATTTCAATTTTTTAACTTATAAATCGGGGACAAGTGTGAACAATAAAGCAAGAAAATAAAAAAAAGTGAAATTGCAATTTTTGGAAACTTATAAATCAGGGACAACAATGTGTACAATTTCATATAACTGCTTTATAGCAGAAAACAAACCATCAAAGATAATGAAAAAAATGACATTTGGCATACTGGAGCGTAAATAGACATTCAGCAATAGCATCTCAAAATCTACACTAAACAGCTGTTGTGGTTTATACCGGTACAGAATAAACAAAGATCAATAATGTTTGTGTTTGGGTCAAACTGTATTGATCTTTGGGACACATTATCGCTCTTAAATCTGGGATATTCACTGGGAGGAAAAGGCCCTTTTATTAGCAGGCAGAAGATTAATCCTGAATTGACCAAACCCTTCATGCGTGGTACTCAGTTCTTATTGTGTGTATACATTCCATTCCATTGTTTAAACTTCTCAGCTGTTACTGATATTGGCTGCTGAGTTCAAGAGTCCCATATTTCCAGCATGGCCCTGGTCAGTGATATACATACCCACTTGCACCCAATAGTGCGGGGGGCGCGACGCACCCCCCAAAAGTGACAAAGGTCCACTTTATGATGTTGAAGAGTCCGCTTTGTCATGTGGAAGGTCTGATTTTCAAGAGAGAGTTTGTTTTAAGGGTTGTGGATATATGGTATAAAAAGACTAAGGAGCTGTTAAGATGTATTAATGATGCAATGTGTCATGTCACTTAACTCCCCCCCCTTCACCCCATACCCTCCCCCCCCCCAACCTGGCTTCAGAATTGGGACGACGTGAAATAATTTTGGGGCTTTTTCAACCGGCGAGGCAGCGAGCAGAAAAAGTGGTTTTTGTTGCTAGAAAAAGGTCCGCTTTGGCAAATCCGCCCCCCCTCCCCCTACATAAATTCCTGGCTAAGGGCCTTGTACATGGATTTCAAGCCAACCACTTAAAGATTATGTTTCGCATTATCCATGCCAATTAAACAAAAGATCAAATAATATGAAGTTTGCATATTTTTTTCGATGTTTTGGATTAGAAATCGATGGCCTTCTCCTTTAAAGCCAGGAATAATGTATTTGCACGTTTCACTTAAAGTATGTTTGGTATATATAATGTGCAACATCTCCCAAAAGACCAGTTAATATTTTGTTTCATATGATGTAAATAGTTCTTGTCATGGGTTAATTCTTTGATAAACAAAAATTAAAAGAAAGGCAACAAGGCAGCTTCACAATCATGAGGTGGATAGTAGTAATAGCAATGTTTAGAAGTACTATAAGATGTAGAAACACAACTTGTCATTTAATCATATCGTTTCATGTAAATTTTGATGTAATGTGTTTCTCCTTTTGGATCACTTGATTTTAACAGTATCGAATTGTAGTTAAAGGCGCATTCTGTGTGATCCAGCACCTTCTGTTTTATTCATGGTTCACTAGATATCATTGAGAAAAGATTATTCAAAAACATTGAGTTGATCCCGATCTTTGCGGTTTTGTGTTGATGGCAAATGCTTGTTTGCCATGGTCCCACTGTGCTGTAATTTCGGTCCGTTTACAGGCAGAAAAACCAAATTGCGAATTTCTTACAAATGTGACGTAAGATTGGGAACACATGGATTTCTAAGGCCAGCGGTTCAGATGATTATAACTTTTTCGAGGGTTAAAGCGTGGGGACGAGGTGTGGATCACGGAAATGCCCCTTTAAGTGCTGTGAAATGTAGAACCTGAATGAGTGGGAAAAACAAAACAATAATGTGTCCAGTTCATTATATGCTAAAGGGGGATGACCCAATTGTATAAGTTTTCTCTTGATTGAATGATTTGACCAAAACCCAAAAAATCTGCAAAGTTTAGTGCTGATATTTCAATCCACTTTGATGGGAGAGCGGAAAGACTTCCATATGTACCCCCCTCGTATATATTTATATGATACAAAATTTATTTTAATTTTGGCCTTGTTTAATCAAAAACGGAATGTATATTTTATGTTACATGTAAATATATGAGAGGGGGTACATATGGAAGTCTTGCCGTGAGAGCTAAAAAAGTGATTTTGTAAGCCCCTTAGAGTAGAGTACTGTGTAAAGTTTATATTGGTTGACCAAAATGGGGCACATTTTTTATCCTAACCAAAACACATCTTTTGGCCCTAAGATTTTCACAGGGTAAATGAGGGAAAATAGCAGCTGTTTTGGGACCATACAATATTGACTACCTTATAATTTGGGGTTCTGGGATGAGGCTATTTGCAATTGGGCCATGGATCTTTAATTATGTGAACATGCATTATTGTTATAATGGGAATGAACTGTTACTGCGCTTGTATGCACGGGTATCTTGTACACGATGTGTGTTGGAACACGGTTGTTTATCACATTTATAGGTCGTCTGTGTGTAACTTTTTGAACCAACCCTTGTCAAGATCTTTTTAATGCAAGTAGACAAGTCACATTTCTCAAATTCATATGTGGACACTGATGCCTTATATGGAAATATAATACAGTTGCATATGTTGAGGTCAGAGGTCATTAAGGTTTGTGGGCCACATGAGGTCATTGACCTTTAACAAACCACATTGTAACTGTGTGGTAAATAGCTTTTTATTGCATTGATGGACCAGGTTCGATTATGCTTAAATTGAATGAAGCAGATTATGTTGGGTACAACTGTTTAGGGTCAAAGGTCATCAAGGACTCACTTTGGCTCATTTGTGCATATGGTACACGCTTTTGGTTGGAATTTTGTGTAGCTTCTTAGAGCAGTAATAGCTCATGCTCATATGTGGTATTATTTTTTATTGAAACAAATAAGGACCTTATGCAAGATTACGGAGGCAAAGGTCACATGTCATGTGAGGTTGAGTTGAAATAGGCCGGCGGTCCACGGCTTATATTCTTTGAATATAGCGAGCGCAGAAGCCGAGAACCGCAATTGGGGGAAATCATGAAATTAATGCAAAATTCAGCTGTTTATGGACTTTTTGGTTTCATGGAGGTGGAGTGGGGGAAAAGGGTTGTTTGTGGGCCATGTCACGTCTTAATTTGCTGATGAACCACTGTATAAGGCAATTGATTCTGTAAAAGACATGAGGAATATTACTCTCGTTTTAATCTCCTAGTAATATGATGGTGCTGTTGAAGGTTAAAGAGTTCTTGTTCCATGTGGTGTCAGACCACAAACCATTTAAAGGTGGGTGACCCAATTATGGTTAAATTATGCTTCCTAGCTCTTTCACATGGAAGCATATTGCCAAGTATTTTTGAGCTAATGGTCCAACTGTTTGGATATAAAAGCAAAATGTGTACTAAATATATGAAGTATTTAGCCAATCAGAGACATGGTAAGAAAAGCATGGTTTTAATTGTGCAGATGTATATAAGGATTATTTTGATTGGTTACTCAGAAGTTATATCATGTATGTTATATCATGTAATATAGGCCAATCGGAGATACTGTAAGTGGTAGACCTCGGGGTTAACTAATTATACTATTCTCACTGCACTGTTG
>JAMKCH010016058.1:0-31033 GCA_023653785.1 Ophioderma brevispina
TGAGATTTTAAAAGGTTCTGTAGCCAGAAATGGTGCTTTGTAGAACTTTAAACATTTAGCAACCCTAAACAAACCAACCTTCAGAGGTTCTTGGTAGAACAAAAGAAATATTTTTTATTTGGCCTACAAAATATTTTATCACCAAAGTGTCATCACTTGCCTTCCACAGTGCTTAACCTGTCAATATATGGGGAACAGAAACATCCTCCTAGGCCTATTTAATCATTCAAACCTCTTTCCCAATCAGTGCGCCAGTATGATTGGGACATTAAGGGGTGTAGGCTCTTTTTCTTTTTTTTTATTTCTTTATCCACGCAAAAACTGGTGTTTTAGAGAGATTAACATTTTTTCAAACACATTTCTTTCCTTCACTTTGGGAAACCGGTCGAAAGCTTTTATTACTTGTTTTGTGTGTTAATGGTTAGTGTTTAGCAATTAAACATTGATGTTCAGCAATTATTTGACATGTAAATGCATTTTTACTTTAACAGGGGAACAAAAACCTAAATATTCGATCACATATATGGTTATATACAGATATGACCGTTCGAATAGAAGTAATAGTCAGTCTCTCAAAGCTATTCCCTCTAAAAATAAGTATTAAATTCAGTGTTCATGGGTGTATCACATGTTTTGCACTACTTTGGATGACGTAGCCCTGCCCCACCAAAGAGTGCGGTGAAACATTCTACAGGTCCCTACATTAAATGCATGTACACCTAAGCATTTCTCTTTGTGACGGTGAAGTGCGGCTATCCACACAATCGAGTTCCATGTGTATTTGGAGGTAATATAATCAGATGTTAATAAAGACCATGCGTTTGCTCAAGCTACATTGGCTAATAAATAGGATAAATTTCTTTGAAACCAGTGCCCGTAGTAGTTCTAATACTGTGTATTGCAAAAAAAAAAAACTGGTTGAAAACGTATTTTCTGCCATTCATGGGCCATTCCCCCTTTTCACGGAATAGATGATTTTTCTATTTGCACTGACTTTTATAATCCGATAAGATATCCGGTCCTCACACATCAAATTGCAAATGTGCATCTGTCTAGTAACAATTGATTCCCTGCCGATGAAATGCACCGTGGAATGTTTTGAATAGCCGCGCCATTCATCAATGAAATGATGTTATTATGTTCTTCATATGTATGACCCTGCATGATGCTTTTGTGGCAACTCTTGGTGGGCACACCTACGTCATCCAAAGTCAAAATGATTCACCTATGAACACTGATTAAATACTTTTTTTTAGAGGGAACGGATTTGAGAGACTGGAAAATACTTTTTTATTTGAACGGTCCATATCTGTATATAAAATATGGGGCGCGATCGAATCTTTAGGGTTTTTGGGTTCCCCTTTAACCATTTTTAGGCAAGTGAAAGTGTGCAAGAAAATTGTTCAATTGCTTAACACACCTTTTAGAGTGGCTTTTCTTTCTTTGTCTTTCCCATTTTTAAAAATTTTTTTCGCTCCCTCGTTCTCTATTTAAATCGTAAAATAGGGTCGCCGGATACGGGGAATCGATGATCATTATGATCGAAATGAAATGAGGGATTCCATGGTGGGCGGGGGGTATTTTTTTGTAGTTTTGAATACTTCACATTCTAAAACAATGAACTGTCATTATACTACCCGTCTAAGACTTACATTAGCTACTACTTTGCAAAATCTCAACCTAACAATAAACAATACAATAAACAATACAATAACCAATACACTACTGAATATTGGTTATTTACAACCGAAACAATCATGGTGGGGCGTTTTATACAAATAAATATAGATAAAATTTTTTATTATAATAATTCTAAAAACTACAATATACAAAAACACAAATAACAAAAAATAATAAACAACACATAAACAATGATCAGTTTAATTATTATTTATAACAAACACAATCATGGTGGGCTTTTTACACATGCATAAATACATATTTAAAAAAAGAAATAAACAAGTATAAAAAATGAAATAAATAATAAATAATTAAACAAATAATGTTCAGTTTAATTTGCTTTAATTATTATTCAAGGGCAATATCGGCGCCAATAAATCTGAACACAACCTTCCATTTGGCATGCCCCCCCCCCCCCCGTATTTTATAGAGCCCGAAAACTGGACATGCGCAAAATTCCGTTCCAGTTTTCGGACAGTTCATGCATTCGGCTGCCTGCGGTAGAAAACAGACACGTGACCCTGCAGCAAAAAAATACTAGTTACATGAACACATCAAGGGAAAAATTTAGATTTTTGTGACTTGTGCCAAAATGCACGACCTCCAACCGAAAGTGATCCCGATCCGTATTACGCACCTCATAAGTAACAGTTTTTTTTATTAAAATGGCCGACTCGCCACGCTTATCCCGTCTCTGTTTCGAAAGAAGACCCACCATAGCTGCTACAAGGTTACCATTTACATGCAGTATGTATTCGGTCTTTAAAATTTGATGCATTAAAAATGGTATGTGGAATTAAGAAATGAAACTCACATGCTCAAAACATACATCTGTCCGAAAACTAACTGGCATGTCCGATAATAGGGCGGGGCCTACCCTACCTTGTTCGCTGAAAAACCTGGCAATGAGCTACTTAGTTCAGTAATGAATTACAGGTAGGAAGGTTGTTTAGTTGTTTAGTTTGGGGTTCAGAAGCTTATGCAGAGTAGCAAACCACCTTAAAGTATCATCTGATTGGCTCATTCACGTGATCCAGCTTGATATAACCTTGGAGTAACCTAATCAAAATGTACTTTCTGTATGTCTCTACAAACCTACTAAGCTTTTTTTTTCTGAACCGTGTTCTTCTCATGATTGGCTAAATTATCATATAACCCATGTAAGTAACCAAAGAATTGACCTCATAGACCTCCGTGGTTTAATAAGGATCTTTTGTCACAAAATTGTGCTTTGTGTTCCTAGCTTATTGCCTGTGATTGAATAAAGTGGAAGTTGGAGGTAAATTAAAAGATACTGGTATGTTCAAGTGTTTTCAAAGGGTGTGATACCAAATCCAAATTGGTTAAAAATTGCTTTGGCAAACCTGCTTACACATTATCATACATATCTCAAAAAGTAACAAATCCTTGATCTCAAATTAACAAGGACATCAGATAAGGACTCTTTGTAAGACTAAAGTTTAAAACTGCTTAAAGATGAATATTAAGGTTTTTATTTTTAAAGTTAATGGAATCGGCCCTTTTTTACTTCATTTGGGGGGACACACAATAGCATATTTTTTTTGCAGATATCTAAGTATGCCTTCAGTGTAAGGGGTAGAGACTTATGTTAATAAGGGGCTTTAGCATAGTATGTTAAGGTCTGATATTAGTGATTGTATTTCTGAGTCTCCAGAGATAAGGATATTCAAAGCTTATGGGCGTCACATGTTGATCATATTACCAGAAAATTACTTCAGAAAAACTCTGTCCTTGGGTAAGTGCATGGCTGATCAAGAAGGCTTAATAATACGACGTCCACAAAAATAGCTCCCCACCCCTGACATTTGCCTGTCATGTTCAAAGGCTACAACATCGTATTTACTGGCTGTGTGCGAGAGTGTGTTTGTCTGTGTCACAGACTCCGAAAAATATTATCTTAAATAGTACTTGGACGCGAGAGATTAATGTTATTAGTCCGTCATGCGAATGTATGCTAATGAAACTAATCTCAAATATCTCTGAAAGAGGGGTTTCTATGTAGATTTTTGCATCAAAGGGTCCGTTACTATGTTTTGTTTAAATATGTACCGTAATTGGGTTTGAACCCATAGAACCTAGAGAGAAAATTTAACGTTTTTTGTCGGTACTATTCGGTGCTCTCGCAAACACGGAAAAGTTGAACACCCTCGCTATGGGCCGCATGCCCTTTTCCACAATGCATTTCGGTGTGATTCCAGTCTTGAGAATTTTCAAACACTGGTTTTTCAATTACGTTTCAATTTTATAAAACGGCTAGCGTACTTACCGTACCGCCGTACATCGTATTATACATATGGGATGGTAGTCTGAAGTGGTGTCTATTTACACACGCGTATTTTGAGACCTCATTCGTGGTGATTGACCTAGTAGGGTTTAAGTATGGCCCACTTGAACGAACCTACCCCAGATTTAAAAGTTGCAGTAAACCCTATAGAGAACTGAGAATCAGTCATGCAGAGAAGAGAGGATTGCACTGACTTCCATTCGTAAACAGTATGATTGTCACTAGGATTTACGCAGACTTTTAAATCCTGGGTAGGTTTCGGTCAGTGGGCAAACTTCAACAATACTCACCGATCGCCACAAATGAGGTGTCAAAATATGCAAATCAACCCCAGGTCCCAGCTATATGTATGTAGTGATGTATCTTTGAACAAATAACTTTTGAGAATTCTACAGGTTTTTTTTTTTTTTTTTTTTTAAAGTTAATGGAATCGCTCATTTTTTACTTCATTTGGGGGAAACACACAATAGCATATTTTTGCAGGTATCTAAGTAGCCTTCAGTGTTAAGGGGTAGAGCTATGTTAATAAGGGGCTTTAGCATAGTATGTTAAAGTCTGGTATTAGTGATGGTTATTTCTGAGTCTCCAGAGATAAGGATATTCAAAGCTTATGGCCGTCACATTTTGATCATATTACCAGAAAATTACTTCAGAAAAACTTCTGTGTTGGGTAAGTGCATGCTGATCAAGAAAGGCTTAATAAATACGTCCCAAAAATAACTCCCCACCCCTGACATTTGTCTGTCATGTTCAAAGGATACATCGTATTTACGGCGGTGCGGAAAGTGTGTTGTCTGTGTCACAGACTCCGAAAAATATTATCTAAATTAGTACTGCGCGAGAGATAACGTTATCAGTCCGTCATAGCGAATGCATGCAAATGAAACTAAATCTCAAATATCTCTGGAAAACGAAGGGGTTCTATGGAGATTTTTGCATCAGAGGGTCCGTTACTATGTTTTGTTTTAAATATGTACCGTAATTGGGTCTGAACCTATAGAACCTAGCGAGAAAATTGAACGTTTTTGTCGGGTACTTCGGTGCTCGCAAACACGGAAAAGTGAACACGCAATCGCTACGGGCCGCATCCCTTTTTCCCACAATGCCTTTCGGTATTATTCCAGTCTTGAGAATTTTCAAACGCTGGTTTCAATTTACATTTTCAATTTTAGAAACAGGCTATACGTACTTACCGTACCGCCGTACATCGTATTATACATTATGGGATGTAGTCTGAAGTGGTGTCTATTTACGCGTATTTTGAGACCTCATTTGTGGCGATTGACTGAGTATTGTTGAAGTTATGCCCCACTGTGACCGAACCGTACCCCAGGATTTAAACAAGTTTCCAGTAAACCCTATAAGAAAGAGAAATAGCATGCAGAGAAAGAGGATGCCACTGACTCCATCTGTAAACAGTAATTGTCAATGATTTACTGCAACTTTTAAATCCTGGGGTGGGTTCTGTTAAGTGGAAACTTCCACAATACTCAGCCGATCGCCACACTGAGGTGTCCAAATATGCATAAATCAAAACGATTCCAGCTATATGTATTAGGATTATCATTTGAACAAAATAACTTTGAGAATTCTACAGACATTATCTTCCACTTTCATAAGCATTCCTGCAAATTTCAAATATTATATTTTGACTCTTTTGGTGAATCACTATAGTGGCTTTAAGCCAGTATGAAATTGCAAACTAAGTATGGTACAGTGTATGCATTATGGGATTGATCTAAGCTACCTCTAAGCCCCACTAACTGTAAGAAGCAACAATTTAATTGGCTTAATTTTTCTTCCTACAGGCAATCTGTGAGCTAATTAAGCGAGCTATCTACACTCTGGATGACCTGGGCCCTCTGGTACTCACTGGCAGAGTTGATAGTAGCAGATTTTCAACGCTTTCCCTCAACCGTCAGTGTTAGAGCTTGCCAAACAAGGTTAAGAAGTTGAAAGATAATAATATAAAATAATTGTCCCCGCCGAACTAAGTTCGGAACGGAGAACTATGAAATGGCTCCGTCCGTCCGTATGTCGGTGAGAAAAATGTTCCCCGGGAATTCGTTTGATAAAAATTTAACCCTGCATGCTGTATCTTTGAAACCTATATCAGGCACACAAAATTCCCTTTGCTTCATGAAGTGCATCATTATCTTCAAGCATAAGTAAATGTATTGCTGAAACGGTACATAGGATATGCAAAATTCTTCGCTACATGAAGACTATTATTCTTCTCTTCAAGAAAGTGCAATTTGGCATGCATATTTCTGCGATTTGAAAATGCCTTAGCTATGCATTTTAGGTTATGCAAATGCGCTAATTAAATATGCATATTAATTTATCACTGAAACGTACATCAATATCGCTAAATACGAGTTCACCTTGTTAACCTCTTATAACGTGCAACAATCCACTGAAGTTCTCATGGCGCGCTGTGGAGCGCCTCGGCTGCTCACACAACGGAAAATCCCGAATGACAAGGAAGGCCCTTGGGAAGAAGTCAATTTTAGATTCAGGAGGAAACCGAAGTTCTCCAAAAACGCTGTGAGGATGGGTTTTGGATCACAACTAAATTCACATGACACGGCTCCACAGAATACGGTGAGATATGGCCCAGTATTTCGGCAAATGTGTAGATTTGGAAGTAACCCGTCAAGCTTAGATTTGTTGAGTGGTGTAGAATTCACCAACCTTGACAAAGCGAATGAGCAAGTTTAGCCCCTTGCAAAATTATTCCCTCTCTGACAGCAACACGGAGTGTAAACTGAGGACACACGTTGAGTAAGATGCTTTGTTTTGAGTCACCATATTTATTAAGGCAAGGCAGAATTTGATATAGTTGTTCAAACGTCTTTCATCCAAAACAAAACAAAAAGTACCCAGGCAAGATCCTACTCACGGTGCCTAACCAGAGCTTAGGCTACTTCATGGGTACTCTTATCTCTACTCGAGGGTACCCCCGTGATAAAGTTATTCGATGCCAGTCCCATAGTGCCTACAACTAAGTACTTGCGAGAACACAAAGCCACTGTGTGAATAGAAGCTATGTTTACTTAGCAGTACCATCCTTAGTGTACTTACAGTTGCCTGCTAGGTTACTAAAAATAGGTACCCATGTAAGCCACCATTAGTGGAGTACCTCTGCAGCTTACCCACGGGAGTAACATTCACAGGTACTCCCTACCGGCTGCCACTAGTGGCAGCACTTTGGACCATAGAGGGGCGCCAAACCTCTCATTGGTGTTTCTACGCTTCTGATTCATTTCAAGCTTCAGTAACATCTATATTTGTAGGGTGAGCATCACCAAAAAACCCCTATATGACATTTTGTTGTTAAAACATATAACATATGTCACCAAAATGTTACTGAGGAATAGCTAAAAAAGTACTACAATAATCACACAGAGCTCAAAGCTAATTTGCATGGGAGTACCCATGCAGGTACTCCAGCATGGGGTGACTAGTGGTTAGGCTACTGCATGTGTACCTAGGTGGATGATTACCCCCACTTTTGCGGCCGGCGATGTGGTACCCATGCGGGTGGGTACTCCATGGCTACTTAACAGCTACTTCACAGGTACTTCCATGAAGAAATTGGTTGTGTATGTGTCCTATTGTCTTTTTCTCTACCTGACCCCTCTCAGTCATAAAGAGTTGTAAAGTCACAATAATCTTGTTTGCTTAGCTCTGATTTTCTATCCAGAATTTACATCACAACAGAACTTCCAAATAAGTAAAACTTAATGAATATTTACAGACCTTTGAATCATAGCAATGCAGTAATTGGCTACACAACCGACTTCTTAATGGGGGTACCTGTGAAGTATCTCTTAAGTAGCTGCAGAGTACCCACCCACACGGTTACCACTTTACCGGCCGTAAAAGTGGGGGTAATCATCCACCTAGGTACACACACAGTACCTTAACCACTTGTCACCCCATGTGGGAGTACCTGCATAGGTACTCCCATGCAAATGAGCTTTGAGCTCTGTATGATTATTTTAGTAATTTTATCCATTATTTAACATTTGGGTCACCTGTGTTAAATATTTTTACACAAAATGTCATATATAGTTTTCAATGTTGCCAACAAAAAATTGGTCAGGCACAGGAGGGCAAAAACTAGCCCAATTTTTGTGGCACCTGCCTTAAGGCAGGAAGGTACATAGGAATCGCTTTGTCCACTGCTGTTGATGTCTGTTGATGTTGTGCGCTTGTGTTTGTGAAAAAGCGTTAATATTTGCCTACAAAGATATTCGTCATACTCAATGGATTTATATCAAACTTGAGTCCTGGGTGCAATGGGGATCCTTCCATAGATATAGAAAACGAGATTGCGTCCGATCGTGTTGAAAGAATAGGCGGGACATTAAAGTAACGGTGCTGTTTTGAAATTATGAATTCCTTACGGTTCATGCCATTCGAAAAGCGAACTTGCATGTGCAGCGCCGAACCAGTTTCGCTGGAAACGGTACATCGTTTTGCAAATACGTGCCATATTATGAATAAATTGGGCACAAACGCTTATGGAAATCAGGGAATAAATGAATTAAATAAATTGGTACAACGCTATGGAAATAAGTATTGCACTGCGGAAAAGATGGTTACGGCTTTTGAGCTGGGCGGTCAGCCTATCTAGTGTTATTAAATAGAAATATGTGGACTCCTTCATTTGTTGATGAGGTCAAAAGGTAACATACCATAGGTCAAGGTCGTGTGAGGCAAGTTGTCATTATAAATTTGACTTGAATGTAAAAGTTTGGTTTATGGCATTACATGCCAAACCCCATTGGTTTATGTCACAGGGTCAACATGTCAAGTTTTAAAGGTCACGTGTCAGGTCAAAGGTATATTAGGCAATCACAAACTGTCAGCGGCGACACTAGCGGTCCGAGGAAGTGATTAGTTTTACCTTAACATTGTTTATAAGGACAAACAAAATCGCCCGCTACCTGCAGGGCACCGCCGAAAATGGACTTAGCACTTTGAGAGGTTTGAGATGCCTGAACTCAAATATAAATGATACTAAAATTGAAAATTGTCAGAAAGGAGTAAACAACACTGAAATGTTGGTGCTCTCTATGGGCCAGAGTGTTGCTATAGGCAGTCGGTAGGGAAGTACATGTGAAGGTACTCCGAAGCTTGACAGAGGTACTCACTGTAGGTATGGGTTACTGTTAAAGTCCATTATCAGTGATTTCTTCACAATTGCTAAACAAAATCGCCCCCTTTGCCATAAGTCCATTTTTTTGCACTGTTGTATTGGAAAATATTGTAGTAGAGACCAAACCTGTAAGTGGGCTAGTAGGCTTAACACATCGATTTGTTAAGAAATTAGGATTATTTTCTGCATTGGTTACTAATTAAAGTCGGGATACGATTTTAGTAATAAACAAAACAGTCGTAAGCAGCATTTTCAAGACCACTTTAAAATGCTTAGTGTATGTTTTTCACAAAGAACAGTAATAATACGGAATCAAAAAACAATTGTTGCAATACGGTGAGGATGACCTTGACCCTGATAACGTCACTGAATCATAAGAGTTGTTGTTTTAAAACGCAAATCTAATATACTCCCCAAACCATTAAAAACATAAGCCAGATATGACCGATTTGGTAACGCACACCCCTTTTTCCTCATTCCAAGGGTGAAATTTACACAGTTAAGCAAGAACCGTCAAGTACGAATACGGGGCAGTTAGCATTATGAAAGTGATGATGACCATGCTATTTTGTTTAATTGATCTATGTATAGCCATAATCTCCTTCATTAATCTTCAAAAAGAATTTAATGTTCACACAAAATCTCACCCAATTAATCCTGATGTGTAAATGAAAACACTACTACTTTCAACACTACTACTGTAATCCAGGTATATATACAAGTTATGCCAATTAAAGGGACTAAACTCTTTGCAATATCCTATGGAAGATCTTGTTTTCTTGCTCTGCAACAGGTGAATTGGTGTTTGGATTCGTCATATCAGTTGGCACATTGGTATAAATAAATTCATTGATTAATCCATAGTTGAAATAATCAAGAAAATGTAGCATTAAGTTGACAAAGGCATTATGATATTCATATTGTACATTCTCACAAATACAAGCTTAATGTGTGTAAATCCCATAGGAATGGCGAAAAAGGGGTGTGCTTACAAATTTGGTCATATCTGGCTTATTATTTAATCAATTTCTTTCATTTTTTCAACATTTGGAAATATATTAGACGTGTTTTGTACAAACAACACTAAATCTATGATATAGTGATTGCATTAAGGTCAAAATCATCTTTAATCCTTGCACAATTTTTTTTTGATTCACGTAGTATAAGGGGTTTATATAACCTAAGACTAGTAATTTAGAGACAAATGGGCATTTTGAATTTTGAACAAAATAACTGATAGTGGCTTTAAGAGAACATAGCTGTTATACACCCAGTGGCTTGTGTACATGTACTTTGCAAGTACTTGGTTGTAGGTTCTGCATCTAATGCATCAAGGGGGGTACCCTAGTAGAGCTAAGAGTACACATGGAGTAGCCTAAGCTCTGGTTATACCGTAAGAATTTGGCTGTGTAGTTTTATTTACACACTACAAGAAAATAAGAATGGAGTGCAAAACAGGTGCACATAGATCTTGGTGCATCTGGCTAAAGATAATATGCTGTATGTGCCAAAATCACATACATAATATACTGGTAATCTGTTTTTGTGTCCCTGCTGAACAAGTTTTACAGGAGACTTATGACACTTTTTCTCCACCAAACAGACTATGAACCAAGGCTCTGAAAATTTGACCCCGTAAGGCCTCCATGCCTTTGACCTCACATATCATACCCTGCATGAAATTGACAGAATGTTGAACAACTTAAAAATAACACATTTTCCCCTGTAGATGATGAAAGACAAGATAACTTTTCTTACAGCAGGTGTAGTACTTTCATTATGAACTGATTTAATTG
The DNA here is from genome assembly GCA_023653785.1 of Ophioderma brevispina. Classification (NCBI taxonomy): domain Eukaryota; kingdom Metazoa; phylum Echinodermata; class Ophiuroidea; order Amphilepidida; family Ophiodermatidae; genus Ophioderma; species Ophioderma brevispina. The sequence goes on from JAMKCH010016058.1 coordinate 10,949, forward strand.
GTTATGCACAGGGTTATAAGCAAGAGCTAAGCGAGCTCTTACCCACTAACACATACGTGATGACTGAATGAACAATCGTAATCTAAGCAACAAATTTTCGGTGTCCTCCTACGAGCTATGTGAACCATCATTCGTGTGTTATTCTTCTCTCCAGTACTGCCCATAATGCAACTACGAACATAGCCCACGCTATTTTGGAAGCCATATTGAAATCTGCAAAAAGCACCGTAGTTGATCTTTGCGACGGTAATGAGCCAATCCGAGATACTGTAAGAAAGATGGTTGACCTCTGGGGTTAATCTCACAGTTATGGACATACAAGTCTGCCTACAGTGTACAGATTTGGGAGCATGAAATAATAAGTGGTTAAAAAAAGTGAAAAAAAAAATAGGTACTAGTGACCTTAAAACTTACACCGAGGATGTGGTTCCTTTGAAGTCCTCAGAAGTATAGGTTATACAAATATGTGTATGTGAGTGTTTGTGTGTACTTGTATAACATATACTTCCGAGGACTAACACAAAAGAAATACAAAGGTCCTCGGAAGTAGAATAAAGGTCCTTCAAAGTATAACAATGAGCTTTATTCCATGTTTGGCTTTACGACCGAGGATGTGGTTCCTTTGAAGTCCTCAGAAGTATAGGTCATACAAAAATGTATGTGTGAGTGTGTGTGTGTGTGTGTACTTGTATGACAGTGACATATACTTCCGAGGACATAACACAGAGGAAATTCTTTGGAACAAAGGTCCTCGAAAGTAGAACAAAAATCCTCCGAAGTATAACAGTGGGCTTTAATCTGTGTTTTTAGCTTTACTAGCCGGAGAGGATGTGGTTCCTTTGAAGTCCTCAGAAGTATAGGTCATACAAAAATGTGTGTGTGTGCGTGGTGGTGTGGGGTGTGTGTATGTATGTGATTGTATGACGTATACTTTCGAGGACTTAACACAAAAAATATTTTGAACAAAAGTTTTGAAAGAAAATTTTAACAATGCAGTTTATTCCATTTTAACAATAAGGGGTTCTTATGATGCCCTCAGAAGTATACCATACAAAAATGTGTGTGTATCTCTGTGAGCATGCATCGTGCATTCTTATGTATGTGTGTAGGGGGTTGTGGGTGCGGCTGTGCATGTTTGCTCACTGCTCTGCCTGCATGTGCAAAATGTCTTGCCCATGAGACCTTGGACTCATAACAATTAGTGGTTGTGCTATTCAAAGTCCGAATGACCACGCGAGAGTTGACGTGATCCAAAGTTTATCACCCTTTGTACCCTTCATCACAAAATTACATAACGTTTCTTTTTGGGGTCAGCAATGATCACAGAAGTCATTCAACTTTTCAAAAATGTGAGTAAAAGGCTTGTACTGATTTTCAACTCCCACACCATACTTCTAACCAGAGTCTTAAGCATACCTTGACTGAACCAACTTGGGCAATTATGGGGTTGGAGGAAGGATTCAAAGAAATTTACAATCCTGTCCGATATGAATTTCAAATAAATGTGGTTGACCTGATCATAGTTCAATTTTTCATATGTTTTCTCCCTCACATGGAAACATATCACCACAAATAATGATCAAAATTTTTGAGTTAAATCAGTTCAGCTGTTTGGATAGTAGAAGCAAAAATGTGTACTAAATTGTTCCATAGGACAGTGTGTGTGTGTGAATGAATGGGGACGACCATGTGGTAAAGATGCCTGTAAGTGGGCCTGTAAGTGGCTAAGCTAAAGCTTCACTGGGATAATGAGAAAAATATAATCTCTCTCTTATGAAACCAAAATCTCAGTTTGGGTGAGGTCCTGTAGGATATTTTTCCTGGTATGGGTTGGGGTTTTATGTCTTAGTTTTTGTTTGGGTAGTACCATCATATGGCTATCTGACGAAACCTGAGAAACTAGTAACTACAGATATCAAAGAGCAAAATTGCTTCCCATAATTATTATAACCTTTTTTGCAGCCCAGTATCTTAATTAGAGTATCTATCAAGGGATCTCTATTTCAATCAAATGTGAGACACATTGTGTTTTTTTCAAAGAAATGGGGTTGAATGTTGGCAGGGAAAATCTCTTTTATATGATAAGGTGTGAGAATACATTACCAGTGCATTTTGTGATCCTAGTACCTTCATTTTTATCTCCCCTGGTGGCTTTAGCAGAAGGGGGATTTTGTTGTAGCAAAATCTGTCGGCATCTGTCCGTCCGTCTCCGCCTGTAACCACCAGACCCCTGACCCGATCTAGATGACACTTGCACCACAGGACCTTATTAAGGCTTTTCACACTGAGCCGGCGATCGATCGACTTTTGCGATCGATCGCCGTTTTTGAAGACTAGTGCAGCCGTTTTCTGAATACTAGACGCATATGTGCAATAGCGCCTTAGTTACGATGTAAAAGTTTTCCAAAGAAAGGATTTAATGAGCTGCTGATCTCATGAACTACTTCTTTTTGAGGCATTTACGGAAGTGGTTAATAACCACTGGTTATAGTTGACTTTTTAAATGCTGAGGTACATGGCCATCTTCTAAATGATATGACTTGTCACCTTGGTTTGCTTCCGCACAGAAATTGTGAGTTTTCCGTTCATGAAATTGAACGGACTGAGTAAGGAAATTCAACATGGCGGATAGACTCTTACGTAAGTGCATTTATTGGACGAATGTGTGCTGTTATTTGAGGAAGCACAACAGCGATATGTGTGTCAGAGTTTGCGAAGTATTATAATGAATCCGGGTGGCTGGTTTGAAGTCTACATATAGCGATCGATCGCAAAAGTGGATCGATCACCGGCTCAGTGTGAAAAGCCTTATTATCTACTACTACTTGTACTGTGACAGATAGGTCTGTAGGCCAAAGGTCAAAGTTCATACTTTGTGTATTTCGGACTTTTCCGCTCTTATTCCCCAGGAAACGTGCAAACTCTCTCTCTCAACAAGTTTTGTGCTCTTTTTCCCCAGGAATAGTGTACAAAGTCTCTATTAACATTCTCACTGCTTTTCTGCTTGTAAAACAAATTGAACTTTGAACAGATCCCAATGTCCAAATTTGACGAAACTTGGTATGTTGATAGTTGTGGATGCAAGTAAGGCCTAAAAAAAATTGTTTGATTGGCGTAACATAGAAAAAAAATAGGGTAGGTAGGTCGTTTTTTTTGGTTTTTTTTTTTGTTTCACATACCAGAACACAAAATATATGACACACATACAAAAACAAATGGCACATCTTCACTTTTTTCTGTAACACATCTTTTTATTTGTCATTTTGAATGTCCTGCAATCCTTTAAGTACCGAAGTATGACGTCATTAAATTCCTTTTGCATTTCAGCGTTTTCATGACCATATATCAGGTTTTTTTTTATAAACTTTTTTTTTTTGCACACAAAAAAATAAAAATATTTAGGGTCGGCGGTAAAAATAGGGATCGGTCGGGTTACGCCAATCAAACAATTTTTTTTAGGCCTAATAACTGTGCACTTTATCATCATTATTTGTGCATATTAATGAGCTAATTTGCATATTTGCTTTGATTGGCTCTTTACTAAAAAGCTGAACTTCTACCAAATCTCAATGTCCAAATTTGACGAAACTTGATATGTGGGTAGTGGTGAATGCAAGGAATACCTGTACCCATATACTGTGTCATCATTTTTGTGCATCTTAATGAGCTTATTTGCGTATTTTATCTGATTGGTTTTTGTGTCGTGCACACAGGGATTACTATGGTTGTCTCTGTGTGTGTGTGTGTCTGTGGTCAAAATGTTAACACTTTTATTGCATGCCATATGAGTTCCGTAAGGGCTACGATGATGTAACTTGGTGGAAAGGAGGGGGCAGGGTGGTGTGACATGTAGGTGACCTCATGTGACCTTGGTGACCTCATGTGACCTTTGGCCCCATTCACAAACCGCAGTGACAGACGGCGCTCATGGTCCAGGGACTGTGATGTATTTTTTTACTAAAAAGGTGAACTTCTACCATATCCCAATATCCAAATTTGACAAAACATGGTATGTCAGTAGTGTTGCATGCAAGCAGGGGGGAGGTCCACTTTTTGCTGAAATTTTAAAAAGGTCCAAAATTAAGAGAAAAGGAAGTCCATTTTTTGGTGATAAAATGTTCAAAAAGTCCAAAAAATGATCATTTTAAGGGAGGTAGGTCCAATTTTAAGGGAGGGAGGTAGGTTCAAAACACTATTTGTGTATACTAATGAGCTCACGCTATTGTCAAATTCAAATGAAAATTAAAATTAGTGTTTTGTTAACTAATTACATGCCAATATGTAAATCGTTGAATGTTTCAAATGCCACTTCTTGGTTCTACATAATCAATTTGGTCTATTCTTAACTCAAAACATATTGCCCACTGTTTCCACATACATGCACACATTTTCATGGCACTTGCATGTAACGGGTCGTTGGGTTGTGCCCACAGTTACCCTCTCAAGAGTGGAGGCAAGGGTCATCTAGAGATTTTTCAACAATTCCAAATTGTGTGGAGTCAGGATTAGAGGCATCTGGATGGCCATTATCACTATTCATTTGTTAACCTTTGTTTTGTTTTTTCAAGCTGATTAATATGAGACCTCCGGGTCAAGTCGTGGAGTCAAATTCTGCTTATGACGACCTTTTTTTCTTCCCCCCGTTATGCTGTACCCCAAGTTAACGGTGTGTTTACATTTTGTTAGTGTAACTTGCAAATTTTGTAGTATTTGTTTTATCATTTGCGAGCTGTCAATAACCTTATGGATTTATTATAGATATACAGGTGTTATGATGTTTTAGTTTTTAACAGGGTACCTTAGATGTTTAAGTTAATATCAAGGACTAGACAAGAAGCATAGGTGGCATTGAGGCCTCTTAGTTTTCATCCACCCGAGAGGTCATTTAATAAACTTGTGCCCTCTCAATAATATACAATTATTCCCATAGAGAATTGTGAGATATAGTACTCAATAAGTCGTACAATCATGAAATAGTGCCGGAAGCAGCATGTTTGAGATTGACTGTAAATTATCAAATAGTAAAGGGAAATTAAATCTTATTCTCGTCGTGATTTTGCTTTGAATGTCTCAACATCCTACTGAGGTTTGCCTAGCTACGATGATGGTTGGTTTAAGATATTCACAAAATTATTGAATGATAAAATATGAACTCCTATTGAGCGTTTTGCTCAAGCCCCTTCTTGGCGTTTGCCTTCAAGTTCAACAATTTCAGATTAGAATGTAACAAGATTCCCTACTGAGCGTTGCTCTAGCTACAATGAATGTTTTGGGGTTAGATATTCCACAACATAGAGGATGATTCAATAGCAAAATCGTACTGAGGAGCGTTTTGGCCCGAGCCCTTTTAGCGTTTGCCTTCAATGTTCAACAATCAAATTGATGAATATAATAGCACAATTCTACGAGCGTTTGCTCTCGCCTCTTTTAGCGTTGCCTTCAGCCTAAATGAATCTACTAATAAATAGTACAATTCTACGGAGCTGTTTGCTCTCGCCTCGCCTTCAAGCAATCGATAGACGCAAATAGACGTCTATCGCAATTCATTACTGGGAGTTAATAATCTATCCCAATTTGGCGTTTTCCTTCAAGATTGTTCAACAAATCAGGGTAATGTACTATCCTATTACTGAGCATTTTGCTCTAGCTCCTTTTGGGCGTTTGCCTTTAAGTTGCATTAAGATCCAAAATTAACAAAGTCCTAAACGTATTAAAGCAACTTACACAACATGCCGCCAAAAAAGTTACTCTAATGTAACTTGCTTACCCCACCCCCCGCTTTTTTTAATTTGCGAGAACACCAAGACAATAAAGGAAGCCAATCCTTTACAACCAACAGTGAGGCTGAAGAGAGGGTAATAAAGGCCTGAGCTTAAAAGCAACAATCCTAAATGGAACAAAAAGAATCACAGCCACGCATTACTTCGCCTTGGTACTGGCATGACGGAAACTACGGATATGACACGGGAGTATTGTTTGAAAAGAAAGATGATTAAAATTATACAGAAAGTTTTAACGGGATTAAATATTTATGTTCCTTGGAAAAATGGTTACCTACATTACTACATGAACAAGAATTAAAGGAACTTGAGGTATTCAAGTGATAAAAATGTTGTGAATATGGGGTAATTTATTATTGGAGTTTGAGGTGGTGTCGCCGTACTATGTGATCGCTTCTCTGTCTCAGTGGTTACTTCTATTCCAGTGATCGCTCCTATTCACTCAACTACTGAAAACACCGAGAACACATATAGCAAAAATTGCACAACGCTTACTCCATGCACACACACCATCTTATGAACGCCAAAGTAAAGACTTAAGCATAAGTATTAACAAAGAAGCGCACAACAGTAGAAAACAGAAAAAACTAGAAAAATGCCTAATATAATACGCAAATCGACTACTGTTAGATATCAATGAAAACCCTTAGTAATGAACCAAAATGGTAGATAAAACACAGGACGAGACTTAGATTTAATATACCTAGCAAGCATATTAAGTGCAAACAACCCTCGCCTCCGACAAAGAATTAACACCGAAAAGAAAGGGGTACCAAATCCCTACCAGCACAAAATTTCCAAGGGTTTTCAAAAGACACTAGGTTGTACTTAGAAGCTGCATGATTTCTGAAAGGAAGGCCTTCGAAAACGTCTACAAATTGGCATAAGAAAGTCCTTCCCTGTTTGCAGCAACTCCGACGAGCGGCCCACCATTCACCCAAAAAAAGTTTTAAAGGCAAACTGTACAATTATAACCAAAAAACCGAACACGTCAGCGACTAAAGGGCATGTTACGCACCGGTTAAACAGCGAGGAAAACGCGATTATAATGCTACTAGGGAATCCCGACACCTGTTTGTAGAAACGGACCACAACGCATCTTTACCTAATGACACCTTGCTAAAACATCACTACTATGAAAAGAAATCGATAATAGAAACGAGCAACCCGAACGCAGAAACGACCTGAATATACAATACCAACTTGCACTGGTGGCACTGATTTCAATGGCGAACGGAAAACTGTTTATCGAAAAAATCTACTAAAAGCATGCAAAACCCTTCAAGCTACGGCTGAGTAACACTCCTCTCACTTTAACATTTTTAACCAAATGGCTGCCAAATTAAAATTAATCTTTTCGGCAGGGATTTAATACACGAGCACAACCAGAATCTTCGTCACAATGCTTAAAGTTACATACCTCTTTTTTTAATACCCGCAACTTCTGCTGCCCATCACTAAACGAACGCCAAGCCACTTACCACAATACACCACGGCACCCTAAAAGCACTTAACAGTTCTAACCCATAGTCCACCAACAATCAAACAGAAAAGCAACTACACGTGACAACACAAGTGACAAAATAACCCTATAAACTTGTAAACCTACAATAATTGCCAAAACAACACATTGAAAAGAGGGGACCTAATACAAACAAATATATTTTTCCAGTACTGGACGCTGCCAACCGACTACACACACCAATCAATACTAACTACCAAAACGTGAGAACCAACAATGAGCCCGCCGAATGAAAATAACAGCTAGAAAGGGATTGATGAACAACTATTTTGGATTCCGACACCGAACTGTCAGCGAATAGCGGAAATATTCCCAGCAATTAAGTTAATATATTGAAAGAAAAATTCTTTTCTTGAAATTCGGCTTTCAGTAGATGACGACCTTAAAGGAGACCTGATCTACACCATTTAAGAAATTCAATAAAATTTTAGCAACAACAATGAACAAAAACCCACAAGAAACAGACATCCGAACTTGATAATTATGCTGCTCTCCAGTCATCCTGTAAAAAGTGGCGATCGTTTTTGCCTACTAAATTAAAAAATGAACAGGTGTATAAGTGTAATAAATAGCACACACGACTAGTTAATGAAGTCGAAGAAGTTAAGAATACAAGAATGAAAATGCATGATACCATGCACCTGATGGGGCACACTAGTTTGCAAAGGCTGACGCAGACGAACGCACAAACAAATGTAATGCACACACGCATATACACTCATATATGATCATAGGCGCACACATACCTGTGACATTTTTTTCCAAAATTTAGGCCCAAACAAACACAGCTATGTACAAGTCCAAACATTTCACAAGTTTTTATTTCAAAAAACACCCCATACCCATCCAATCATTACTAAAACATACAGCACACACTCATCACATAAACAGACCATGCATACCGTACATACCCACTACAAACAAAAGGATTCTTCTGCCAAAGATACAAATTTAAGATGATAAATCGAAACAGAAACGTTTTTTAATTGAAACAATACAGTGACAATAGAAGAAAAACGGCCACGACAAACCACATTTTTTTTTTTGTGGGTGGGAAATAGAGCCAAGGCGGAAACAAAAAAACAAAAGAATGGGGGGGGGGGAATACCATGGATCACAATATAGAAAAGAAAAAACATAAGACACCAAACACCCAAAAGACAATTACATTCCATTAATAACTACAATGAACACGGAAACATGTCATTCTTTTGAATAAACAGCGTACCAGACCTACAAAAACAGTGAAAGGAAAATTAATCATTGAGGGTAAATATAAAAACCAACCTTTACCTTACAAAAGCACAGGATAATTAAAGAAATTGGCAGGCCTCAAGTCATAAATGAATAAACTAAAATTAAGCCGGTGCCTTCAACTTCAAGGTAAATTCCTATGCAGCTTTGATGATAGCATCTGGAATTGGAGCTGGTGTGGCGTCCAAGAGCCGACAGGTGCAATGATTAAATATATGGAAAAACCGTTGACAAAAAATCCATGGCAGTAACAAAGTCACTGGTGCGTAGAAGACAAATTAAGAACTTTTACACGTGTTAAAAAGCCTGGTAAATTGTTACAAGCAGTCTGTATCACACCGATAACCGTATCCTTTTGATGTCAGGCAAGGCGGCTACCTTGAAGGCTGCAGATGGTGCAAATATTACAGCTGCTGATAGTTGATACCAAAGCTTGAAAAACCTTCATGCAAATCTTAGACTATAATTAGTTTAATAGATGTTTGAAGGCACAAAGAAGATTTAAAAAACCAGACACAACAAAACATAACATAAGTATAACAATATAATGTAAGAATGATCCCGGGAAGCGCTATTTCATAACAAAGCAGAAGAAGCTGCATTAATAATTTATTGGCTGGAACCTGAAAACGAAAATCAAAGATAGCAAAAACCGGCAGTGGTATAAAGGAAGAGGACGTACGCACACAAACAACACGACAAAATTTTAAGTATCACATTTCTAATGCAATACTGATACAAGTGATCGACTATTCTTAACAGAAGTGGCTGCATTAATCTAAATTGATTTTATGATACCACAAGGTTAAGGATTACAGCTTACACAGTCTTACCCTCGCCCGCTTGCCTGTGGAATAAAATGAACTAAAATAGCATGTGTTACACACGTTAACCACATCAAGCCTAAACTATAATTACTAATTGGTTTTAAAAGATATGAAAGGCACAAAAGGATACGTAAACACCAACAAAACAGAGAACGTTCTTTAAAACACATGCAGTCGATCCACGGGATTCGCTAACCACCCCCTAACAAGAATTGCATTAAATACTGAATGCTGAGATACCTATACCAGGTAAGATTACACAGTCACGCCAGCTTTCATGTGGTCAAATTTGATAAACTAAATTAAATAAAGCTGATGGGACATCCAGTAAACCCTTCACACATAACTTAAGACTATACTTAGTTTTTACCAGATTTAAAAGCACAAAGAGAAGTACACACAAAAAAACGACAACACTTATAATGCATAGATTGATCCCAGGATCAACACCTTAACAAAGGAACTGCATTAAAATAGTAATTGTAAATACCTGATACCAAAATTAAACAATTACCCGTCCCGTCCGCTTGAAGCTGCTTACTGCTCAACCATGTATCAAAAATACAGTACACAGGTGTCGATTGACTTATAACTTCTAGTGGTACAAATGAAACTCCAATAAAGGCCTGTTCTCGCTCCTCTTGAATCTTTGTCAAGTAAACCATATTCGGGGCAATCCTCAAGTGTTGATGTACGTGCATATGAAGCTGTGCCGACGCCATAAGTCCACACACGGAGACTGTCTGAATTCCATCCACGCAGCGTGACTGATTACTTCACGCAAAGAGTTCTGCTTATTATCCGATATGAATGTCGGGTCACGTGACAGTCCATGAAGGTTGAGACGCGCACCACGTTAAGGCTGACTGCACTTGGAGATAATTCAATAAGACATCCTACCATTGCGAACGACAGTTACATGGCGTCCAGGCGGAAAGCGTATTCAACTCACAAGTCATGTGACGTCCATAACACAGAGTACTTCGAACTAAAACACCGTACTCGTCCCGCAAAAAGGCCGCATAACCTTAGAAGAGCAATTCTATTACCAATACTTTGACTCCGCCTAATTCCGCGTAACTGCGTAAACATAGTAAAGTTGCGCAAGGACTGTTTCTGGGGACGATTAGAGAATATTTCCGTAACTCCTTCTCATCAACTAGTTCTAGTTAGCTAAGACTGAAAAGTCACGGTCTTGATAACGAAAGGTTTCTGCACTCACTAACTGACGAACTCCGTCTGTCTATTTCAAATTCCATTCCTTTCGATTTCCCATTAATTCCCCTTAAACACTACGGGGCTGAAAGAAAACTCCACATCACGGACCACGCAACTTCACTCGTAGACTGAACAACGCAAGGAATGACGATAGAAAGTCCGGGAACAAGAGGGCGATGATAATAAAATCCACTGGTATATACCCGTTGTGCAACGCAGCTACGCACTATCACTCACAAGCGATAACAAGATATATGTGATTTAGTTTTTTCGGCATGCACGTTTAACAACTACCGACTCGGATTGAAAACATAGACAGAATGACGCAAAGACAGCAAACCTGCACAAATGACACCAGCAAAACCGCGAAACCTGAAAGGCGGGAGCTGCAACATGTACCAAGGCAGCCACATCATGTGGCTGGGAGACGCGAATGGTCCCAACCTTCGATAAACTCTTATTTAGACTCGTCTACGCCTCGCACACATCACTGTATTATTTACATAGGTTTCATGGTAATAGGGATTGAGTACAGGATGTACACATAAATGCACATGCACACATGTTCAATGCCTGCTGCTTCCCTTACATGGATTTGCATTCTTGTTGGCCTTATTGGTCATCAGAGAATTGAAAGAAACCTTATGGCACGGTATCTGTGTTGTGTGTGTTCTCTCTCTCGGTCAAACTTTTGGTATATCATTTTTGGTTAAAAAGTTGTCTACAGTTAGTTCATCCTTGGTATCCTTATATATTGAGACCAAGGGTCCTTATGTGGGTAACAGATGAGGGTGTCAAAGGTCTTCAAGGTTACTTTTGGGTTAGTCTTGTGTATGTGAGTATACACTTTTGTTAAATTGTCCGCTTTTAATGGCATGAGGATTGGAGTTCATACTTGGATTGCTTATACTTGAGACCTGGGGGCTTTTTGTGTGGGGCCAAATGAATGTCAAAGGTCATTCAGCAGGATCACTTAGGGTCATTCATTTGGCTGTACAACTTATTTTTGACCACATTCGGACACCTATATGGGACCCCTGTCTCTATTTTTTTGCAATTCAATGTTTTTGGTGACTTTGGAAACACTCTTCCTGTATCCATTCAGTGGATCGAATTTTTAATACGAATACAAAATTGGTCCCATATCCATGGCGCCGCCGCCATTAGTACTTATGTGTCATCGGCTACGCTTCGGCCCAATCTCAATTGAAATATCATGACTTTTGTGATTGTTGAAAGAAACATGTGGTGCCACTTTTTAATTTTTTCCAAAAGGCATTTTGGAGATTGGTCACTAATGCTTTTTTCAAATTCCCATAGACCTTTGTACAGGGATGATTTTGGCAGTATAGAAAATGGACCAAAATGGGTGCAATTTTGTGAAAACTACACATCTTATTTCTTTCTTTTCAAGTAATTGATGAGTTATAAGATTGGTGTTTGTTTTTTTGTTTTATGGTTTTAGAGAAAATCAAATATCCATAGAATTTTTTTATTTTTCTGATATCAATCAAAAAACAAATCAAAAATTAAAAAACATAAAAAACACCCCCCCTTTTTTGGCTGATTATTTCTAGAAATACTGTAAGTTTCCACTTCAGAATTTTTCCTAGAGAAACCACAACTCCCTTGGTGATGAATAAGTATGTCAATGAAAAGGAAATCAAAGTTAGGAAATTCTCACGTTAGAATTTTGCAAAATGGTGTTTCTATTTGAAACTCAGGTGTTTTCTTTTCTAAATTATGTTCCCCTTAAAATCATTTTTTCTAAAACAATAAACCTTGATTTAAAAAGCCAACGTGAAAATTTAGGTATGTTGTTTATACGCATATCCCTGGGAGTTTCAGTTTAAAGAACCTTCCATTAGGCTGGGGAAAAAATTTATTTATGAAAAAATTAGGGAATTTTTTAAAAAATAAATAAAAAACACTAAAACAATCGCACTGTCTCGAAACTGCAAAAAATATGTGAAGGTGAAGGAAGTTCAATCTTACCCTAATCAAGTTTGGACTAAATTGATTTAGGGGATTTTGATTGTTGTGGTCAGTTTTCTGTAGACCATTTTAATCCGATGATCCTACCCGTAAAGCTACTGCTAGCTACCAGACTATACATACAAATGAATAGGACCTTTTTTTAGAATTATGAAATATGTTCCTGAACAAATTTATGACACAAGGTCAGTATTCTGAAAATTGCTGTAGTAAAGAAACTAATATAGAACATATTAACCGTACGGAAATAAAAATCAATCGAAGGAAAGTACTGTTGTGAGGGTTTGTACTTAAAAGTGGGAGATATTTTGGCGAGAGTTAAAATGCGGTGAGTTTTGTCACTTCCACAGCAACACATTTGAAATTATATTTTTAGCAAATGCTGTGAGTGTAGAGTGTGTAGTGATTAGTGGAAATGTTTGATTGAAGTGGGAGTCATTTGAGAGTTAAATATGGTGAGTTGTTACCTTCAGAGTATTAGAAGAGTTACGTTAAGAAAAAGCGTGATGTGGTGTGTTGTGACTAGTGTTAATGTGTACATTTGTATTAGGGCAGGTTATTCCGAGAGTTTAAATATGGCGAGTTACCACAAAGTATCATAATTTTTTTGTTTGCTTCTTCCCAACATTACTTTTCAATATATGAAATAGTATGTTACATCAAAATACTTTCTGTACTGTGAAGGTGACAACTCACCATAACATATATTTACCCCTCCAAACTACCCTCCCTATACTTGACAAGTACAAACCTCCTTTTTGTTTCTTCGTAACACACCAAACCAGAATGTTTACCAAACACAACTCTTGCAATACTCTGAATTAACTCACCACATTTAAAACTCTACAAAAAGGCCTTCAATTTTGTAGGGTTTTCAAACCATCCCGAAATACATCAACATAAGACGCCACATCCCAAACTTTGCCATATCTAACTCTGCCAATGATGAGTAACTCACCATATTTGACCTCTCTTAATGACTACCCCCACTTTTAAAGTACAACCATTCCCAACTCGCCAATATAATATACAACGATCAACTGTTGCCAAACAATACTCTTAACTCTTCCCACCTCCTGGATGTGATATCTCACCATATTTTAATGCTCCAAATTTCCTGTCTGCCTGCAATGATGGCAGCCACCAGTGCTGAAAATGACGAATAAATTTATTCGTATTTTTTTATTCCGTCTTATCAACTGGTATATGTATGTTGTGTGTAGCATTTTGCTACACAGTGTGTAGCAGTCATTGTGGTACTAGGGTGATCACAAGGACTTTGAGGTTAAAGGTCTTTTAGGGATCAAATAAGGTCAATTTGCAGATGAAGAGTAACTCATTACATTACACACAATAGCTAACAGGTCAGGTTTCCTTTTAGGGCCTGCTACTGGTATCCTGGTAACCAGTACTACCTGTCCCAGGGCCGAGTTGTCGGCGGCTAAACTGTCACCCCCATCGATTTTCTAAGGAAATCTGATGAGGAGGGTAGGCCTAGCTGGTTACCCTAAAGAAGATCTACCTACAAGGGCGTCAGCTCTGAAGAGCTTGGTGGCCATCCAGCACATGCTGCCTTGTATGGTGGGCATAGTTGCCCAAAGGCTAGGCCCACCGCCGAAAACTGTAGATTGGCGTCAGGAAGGGCATCCGGTCAATTATCTTTTGCTCCAATAAATCCTCACACAGCAGTATTGCTGAGTGTGAGGTGTATCCGGCCCTTAAAAATGCGCCTTACCCATGATACTTAGCGGCTCAGTTCGAAGTCACTTTGTTATAATCATTGCACCTCAAAGCACACAAACCAATTACTTAGCCTACAACAAAACACCCACAGTACACACACACACAACGTCAATATTGTAATTGTAAATGCACACAAAAGCCAGCATGTCAGCGGTCTACATGGTACAGAAAGGACTGATTATCCAGTCTATATAACATCTTTATCTATTCTATTGAACTGTCATTGGATCAATAAGCACTATTATCAAATTTCTAGTCAGTTTGTTTGTTTGTTTTTATTTGGTAATACCAGCATGAAAGTACAATCGCATTGCAAGTAAATTAAAGCAATAGAAAAAGTACACTAACAAATATACAAACCAGAAATATAATAAAACTGGCACATATAAAAAGTACTTACAAAGCCATACTTGGATGAAAACACACTGACACCAAAGCTGACAAAACCAGGATAGCCCATTAAGCCTGCCAACAAACACAGAAGGAAGCTTATTCCAATGGGGTCCTAATAAACGAAAGCAAAGGCCGTGAGTGAAGTGCAGGGAACTAAAAAACAACGATAAAAAGAGAAGAAAAAGCCAATGGAAGGGGCTAAACTGTAAACTCAGCCATTTCTTGGCTCAGAGTATTACAAGCAAGATGTTTTTTCACATTCATTTTAAAGGCATGCTTGGTGGAGAATGTCCTTGATGTTTGGTGGCAGTGCATTCCAATCCAGAATTGCATTGTAAAAAAATGTTGTTGACGCAATACCTTTTACCCTGTCAGTGTCACTGAAAGTGGACCAAAATGCCATATCATAATTCGAGTGACCAGCTTTGTGCACCAGACAGGAACTGATATGCACTATAGTACAGATAAGACAAAAAGGTATTCTCACATAAAGGACATCGCTGGATAAGAAATGAAGGAGGCCCTCTATAATCATCATAGTTAGAGTTCATCATCAATTTTGACTTGGTGTTTTACAACTACTTTATCATGTATGCAAGGTGTTATTTTATCCTCAAAATACACTTGTATCAAGAAAAATGAGAAAAGTTTGAGAAACTTCAGGGGCATGCTCTCTGGAAAAAGCAAAGCTTAGAGCATGCCTCCATTGCAACGACCAGTTACGATTTAAATGAAGAAACAGGAAGATGTTGCATAGCTGCCCTTTGTTATGGAGCTTGTAAATGATGCCTACATAGACCTTTTGTCCTTCATAAGCTACAAAGAGGCTACACGAGGCAGCCCTTTATAACAATACCCAAATACCTATTAGCTTATGCTGATGTAGTGCAATGAGTGCTAAGATTTGGATTATATAACCATCTTCAAAACAAGCAAACTCTGTTATGCAACACAATAGCCCGCATCTTAATGGCCCACGACAGCGCTATTTATATCATGAGCAAGTTAACTCTCACTCTCACTATTAAAATCTCAATTCACATGGCGCAGTTCAATAGCTTTCATTCACCAGTATATTGAGCAAATACACCCCCACCTGCATTTTAGTATGATTTATGATACCCTGAACCTGCATGGTCAGCGGTTGCTAACATGTGCCCATCCAAGGCTACTGAACTGAGCCCTTGGTAGATTAGCATACCTTACCCCATAGTGTGGTATGGTATGTATATGTATGTACTAGGTTGTTGTTTTTTGGGGAATTGCATTTAGTGTTCAGGCCCCCTAGAAAACAAAAATGCAAAAATGGGTCTTTCCCCCCCAAGAACCAGAATGCCACTCACATATATGTTGCTAATTAATATAACGCACATCTTTGCAAAGCGGCTTTGTGGTTCTTGGGGGGGGGGAGGGTTCATATTTGGAAATTTCAATTACCCATTGAAGCCTGTATTATAATTTTAAATAAAAGCGATTTTTTGAGAATTTATATCAAGTGGAATATTTTGAAAACCATGAAAAGGTAAACTTTGAGCATGTCCCTTTATAATGCGGAATGTTTCAAATTCATCCGTTCTCATGAAAACTATAGATGGCGTCCTTCATTCCTGATCCGGCGATGTCCTTTGGTGAAAAAGCAAGGTGTGTGCTATACTTCTTATGAATAGAAAATTAAAAGGCAATATGCAGGGATTCTTTGTTTATTGTGTTTTTGGCCCACTTCTTGTTGCCACTTTGCAGCCATTTGTTTTTTGTGGGCTGCCAGCAAAGCTGGCAGGACCACTTAGCAATCCGTTGTGCGTGTGTGTATATGTGTGAGGGTGTGTGTATGTGAGTGTGTGTATATGTGTGTGCGTGTGTCACTAAAATGTTTTTTTTTTTTTTAAAGGCTCACCTTCTCAGGTCAAAGTCACATGACTATAAAAGGTCAAAGGTCCACATGCACAAGAGGTCAAGGTCCTGTGAGAAATCAGTCGAGTTAATAGGTGGGCCCCCAGCTACATTCTTTGAATAATAGCGAGCGCGCAGCCCTAGAACTCTGCTAAAATTCTAGTTTTTTTCTTTCTGAACAAAACAATGTAATGAATTTGAAGAGGCAATTGCACAACATAGCAGAAAAGGAGGAACGCATCACCCCTTTTTTGGGAGTTACCGGCACTATCATGAATCCATACCACGCCCAAATGAGTGCAAAATATCAAATTGCAGGGCCTAAATCCACTTTAGGTCGCCGACGCTTCGCCGTCGTCCCTTGCGTTCTTCGTCTCCTACGATCGAGCGTATCCACACCCCCCTTTTCACCGATTTCCCCAGTTCATTCCAAACATACTCTCCAATTCCCAAGTTGAGGGGGGGAGCAGTTTCCTTCCAGAACCTTTCTGGAAAAGGTTGTGGAACACTGTTTGCGATGTCGAAAGGGAGTAGCATAAGCAGCGATTTGCTAACCGAACGTCATCGAAAATCATAACAATTCACTATTTTTTGTGTCGCTGAAACGAATGGTCACAGGAGGCACATACTAGTCCCAAATTCTGTATGTCCGTTGTCCGTCCGTTATGACTCTGTTACAACCTTTTTTAAAACTGCTCGGGCAGCTAACGCTTCCCGATATACTTCACAAACTGAAAGGATGATAAGTGATGGCGCACTATTATGTGTAACTTTTTGCTGCATTATTATGCATATTCATGAATTGTAATTAGCTTCTTTGCATATTTTTTACATTTCGGTTAACCTTTTTTGAAATGTGACTTCTTGTGACGCTTGGGGACTGTGTGACCTTCTGTGATTCCCATGCGACCATTTGGTGCCTCATGAGACCGGGGTGACCTCATGTCACCGTTGCCCCCTTCACAAATCGGGTGCTGGGGCGTGGTCGGGTGGATGCGACGGGACTGGGTGCGGGTGTGTCAGGTGGAGGGTTCAGAGTGGGGTGCAATTCGGGGTTCGTCGGGGTAAGGGTGGGGTGGGGTGAACCTCGGTGACCCAATGTACCCCGTCGGGTGGACGCCATGGTGACCTAATCGGTGACCCCATGTGACCTCGTTGTACGTCCCATTGGTACCCCCGCTCGGTTCCCCCATTTTACCTCGGTGACCCCATGTCGACTCGGTGACCCCATATTACCTTTGTGACCCCATAGACCTTTGACCCCATGTGACCTTGACCCCACTTTGACCTTTGACCCCATGTGAACCTTGACCCCATGTTGACCTTTGACCCCATGTGACCTTTGTGACCCCCCATGGACCTCAGTGACCCCAAATGACCTTGTGACCTCATGCCCCTTGGTGACCTCATGTCACCTTGGTGACTCATGTCACCTTTGACCCCAGTCACAAACTGTGACGGCAAAAGTTTGTAATAAAATTGGATTTGCGCCCAATATTTATTGGTCTCGCTATGAGTTTTAAATTTGAATATTTTTGCACCAATATCTCGCCCAATAAATTTTGGGCTGAATCAATCCAATTTTATTACAACTTTGTCATTATGTATAAACATTTCTCTCCAGTCCATTTGTCCTCCTTCTAATCATCATTTGCCAAACTTCATCATAAAGCAAGTGATCGCTCGACCAGGCGACACTTGTGGTTCGAGAACCGCCTTGTTATATTTTTGTTACTGGCATGGATATGCAAACATAACCTGCAAGTGGTTGGCTTGAAATCTGTGTATTAAAGACAAGGCAGTACTTTTTATCTGATTCTGTAATTTCTATATGTGAGTATCCGACTTGAGATCAAAAAAGCCTTTCCCTGTGAATATCACAGATTTTCAGCGTGATATTGTGCACCATGATCAATACAATTTGACCTCAAGCACAAACTTTATTGATCTTTGTTTATTCTGTACTGGTGTAAACCACAATCAGCTGTTTAGTGCAGATTTTGAGACGCCGTCACTGTATGTCTATTTGTGGGAGACGGTATGGAAAATTTCCTCAAATACTTCACTTTTTTTCACTATTTGGTGGTTGTTTTCTACATTAAAGCAGTTATATGGAATTGTACACACTTATCCCTGATTTATAAGTTAAAATATGCATTTCCACATTTTTTGATCGCTCGCATTATCGCTGCTAATCCCTTTAAAGAAAATCCAACTTTTTTCCATGAAAATTGTTGTTAGTATCATTCTTAGCAATGTAATTGGCAGCCATCTTGAAAAACAACAAAGTGTCATAACTTGAAGAGTTAATAAGCAATTTCAATGGAGTTATAAATTTTCCACTCCACCTGATATTCCCTTTACAGCTATTCTTGTTTTAAGATCATGTTTTAATGGGAAAGTATTTTGCCCAAATTTGGTCTGTAAAAGAACCTAAGTCCACTTCACACAGGAAATAAAGAAATACATAGGAAACCCTGTAAAAATCAGAGAGTAAAATTATTGGTGTTTTTCGGCATTTACACGTGGGGTCTTTCTTTGACAACAAAATTATATGAATTGATAAAGTGGTAAAAAAGGGTAATTTTCTCAGAATTATGAAAAGTGGATTTAGGCCCTTTTGTAAATCAACTCTTCATATGACTACTCTGTATTTAAGTGATGATATTTTTTCTACACATAATCTTTTGTTTGAACAAATTGTACATAATACATTTTTAACACCTTTGCTTATTACGCAACCAAAGCACAGAGTCCACAAACAGGTGAACTCTATCGTTCATTGCCCTATTAGATTTGCATGTGTTTGGCATCCAGGCCCTCTTGTTTTGCCATTCCTTTTTATAGAATAAAGGTCAAAGGTCAAGGATTGTTTGCTATCCAAAAATACTGCACGCTACAGGAGGCAATGTTTGTAAGATACAGTTTTCAATAAAGTTAGGCACTGCATTTCTGTTGGGACTATCATCGAGTATAAGACCTTTTCAAATTGACTCTCTGAGAACTCTCCAGAGCATCCCAAGAGCATTCACAAACAAACAAGATAAACTGTTTTTTTAAGCTACAAACAGTTTTCAATAAAGTTAGGCACTGTATTTGCATGTGTAGACCATCAAAGTGTCTTATAGACTCCCTGAGAACTCTCCAGGCCATCCCAAGAGCATTCACAAACAAAACATTGTAAACCATTTGCAAGATAGAAACTGTTTATGAGATGAAGTTTTCAATAAAGTAAGGCACTGTATTTCCAAAGTCATCAAAGTATCTTGCAGACTTTTTCAAACTGGCTCTCTGAAACTCTCCAGATCATTCTGAGAGCATTCACAGATGAAACATTGTAAACTGATTATAGGATACAAACAGTGTTCAATAAAGTTAGGCACTGTATTTCCATGTGTGGACTATCATCAAATTATACACAGTTTGTACAGTTTTCAATAAAGTTAGGCACTGTATTGTTTGG
>JAMKCH010016059.1:0-70414 GCA_023653785.1 Ophioderma brevispina
GCATGTATGTAACAAGTACACAGGTATCCTAACAATACCCTGCAAATGATAAGACCGAAGCAACGCTAATAGACATAATCGGAGATTTGAGTCACTACTTGTCCAACGGACACTTACTACAACACGTATTAGAATGGAGAAAAAAAAACAAAAAAAATCGTATCTTGGAACACTGCCGTTTTTCCTTTTTTTTCTTCCTTTTCTGTCAATTCTACAAGCTGTAAAAAGGTAACTTAATGAGAATTCTACAACTTATCCTTCACTTTGAAGGCTATCCTGCAAATTTCAAATATTTTTCAATCACCTGATAGTTCTTGAAATACAAATTAATGGCGAGGGTGCATCAGATGCCCCTCATGTCATCATTTTCTTGACCTAGTCTTAAATGTGCCACTTGTCAAAATAATACCTCCACCAATTAAAATCATTTCGGATGTCGGCAGTGGGGCCACCATGGCTTACAGTTTTTGTACACAAAGTCAAAAGGATGTTTTGTTGTTTTTGACAAAACACCAAACGATGTATCGTCATGTGTGATTTGGTCATAAATTCTTCAAGATGTTCCTTTATAAGGTTCAGGCAAACAATTTTTCCAAGAAGTACGCCAATCAAACTTCCTCCTCACTTGCAGAAAATATTTTTTTAATAAATTTATTTCATTGGATTCAGGCACATACACTGGATATCCAAACATGACCCATATACAACTTTGTAAGTAGTTTTGAAGGACAGTGTATTGTTGTAGTTCAAGCCATATAACCATAACCAGTTACATAATATATCAATAGTTGTAAATGGTAGCGGGGCACTAATAGCAGCAACTCTATTGTCGCGTCAATTTAAGTCAACATGGGAAAGCCAGGTGGCATTTTCTTTTCAATATAGATTAACTACTTTGTAAGTAGAGTATTGATTATGTAACTACTAGTGTTTTGAACTTAAAGCAATACACTGTCCTTAAATAACCTCAGTAAATACATAGCCCAAGGCTTCTCTGTCAATTTGTGGTTTTCTGTTATTGCCTTGCCTCCACGAAATTAATTTAATAAAAGGTATTTTTTCTGGCATTGAGGATGACCTTGTTTTGTATTTGTTGGAAAATTGTTACCTAGCCTCATAATAATCTTCTTGGAGATTTCTGGCCAAATCACCGTTATCGGTCATCATGTTTTTGTGTTTGTGTCAAAAACATCAACAGTCCTATTGACTTTGTGGTAACCAAACTTTAAGCTCAGGGTGGCCCCACTTGCCGACATCCGAATGATTTAATGTGGTGGAGGTTATTATTTTGACAAGTGGCACATTTAAGACTAGTTCAAGAAATTGATTGACATGAGGGGCATCTGATGCACCCTATTAAATGCAGTCTAATTAACATGGTGCCATGCATATTGATCTGTTCATAAACAAATTAGAGCTCCCTAGCACTCATTAACATGCAGCTATCTGGAAGGCAAAACTAAACAGGCCCCAGAATGACATCAGGGTCTGGCCACCCGCCCAAGTTTGAGTTCATAAGTTGTTGCATGTGGTGTGATAATAGTGGATGAATGATTCCTCACACAGACAGACATACGTCCCTACATACAGCCATCCACCCGTGGATTACATAAGCCCAAATGTGGTTGTCCAAAAATTACAAAACACTGAAAAATTACAGAAAAACAGCCAGTGCCCACGCATCACAAGCCCCAAAAGCTTGGTCCCCTAATCATATCACTCATGCTATCCCTGATGTATTTCAGTTTAGGGATGAAATGTGTATCAACCCATCCATCTGTGTTGCTTTAGACTTTCTTGGACATGTTCCTACCCACTCGCCCACTTCCCACCAAACATTGCACTATAGGATTGTATGTAGACACAGTTCATGCATGTGACCTGCACTTGTATGTCATTCCAAGAAATTTTAAGCCAGAGGGTAATGGTCATTGGTATGTCAATGTCAGCTGTGTAGACCTTCTGTTGTGGATCTTCAATCCCGCTGTGGGCACTTTATTATACCTTGGACCAACACCTGATGTGTTTTAAAAGCATCCTTCATGGTTGCATGTTATTTCATACTTTGACAATGACGACGTGCCTCAGTCTGATTTTAGTTGTGAGCATGGGGACTGTTGCCATATATAGGTTTTCAAAGTGTGGCAACTATTTTTTTTTATAGATTGTAGGTCAAATAATGAACTTTAAAACCTACCTTGTTCCGATATCTTCTACCGCCAGTGTTAAGAGACTTTCTGCCTCCTTAAAGCAGCCCTTCCAGACAAGAATTTGCCAGCATGCATGCCCAGCAAGGGCCACTTGCAGCGTTTCTTCAGGTTCATACTCGTAATATGCTTCATCTGTCGAACAGAAAACAATTTGTTTATAATCATGAAAATATTGCTTGGCCTGGCACAAATGAGATCAAATACTGAATCATGCAGGGTAAACTGTCATGAGTGTATTTGTTTTTTAATAACTTTTTATGTATCCAAAAACTGTATAATACCATACTGCTCAGTAATACTTTTGTGAAATGTTAAATTCTGTTGCCAGCTGTTTTGTCTGTAAGGAGGTAATACTCCTTTTACACCAATAAGGGACCTGCGAGTACAGGAAAAGGGCGAGGAAAAAGAGCAATAAAGATAAAGAGGGGATGGAGAGCTAGAATACATTTTATGTGTGTGTGCATGATGCACATTTCAAGTGCATGTGCGTGTGTGCAGGAAACGGTGGTGGGTAGCTAGTTTGTGTGTGGTGTGTGTGTTGCACTTTGTGGGTCAACTGGACCATTTTAACAAAAAGAACAAAAGAACGTCCCCCCTCTTGACTGCGTATTACGCGCCTCCGCTATCTGCTGCTAATAGCAAATGGGGGCGGTGCCTCCTTACTCTTTATGGCAACTTCTCGGAAAGTCCAAATCATCCAATCAGATTGACAAGCTGTTATGGCTATGCTCTATTCCAAAAGCCAATCGTACCTGTACTTCTGTGTTTTAGTATGATACGCCCCATTTTGAGAAGCGAGGGGCCGTTCTTTTGTGATGGCTACTATAACAATCATCAAACCCAAAATCTGCATTCCACAACCTAACTCCATATCCCAAAAGGTACTTTAATATCGGTTTCATACCGCAGTGGGTGCAAAAAAAATCAGTTTTTAATTGAATGTTGAATGGAACATAGAAAAGCATTGAGGCTTCAATTTTTTTGTGAAGTTGAGATTTGGTTGAAAACACAGTTTTATTTAGCAAAAACCCAATTATCCATGTCAAGATGCAACTAAGTTTCAACTGAGGTTAAAGTGCTTTTGAAAACATCTTTTAAGCTTTAGTTCAACATCAAATCAATTCTGATTCAACATTGATACTACAAATGGTGGTGCCGCCTTGGATATTCTAATTTTTTTGGGGTGGGCCAAAGTTCTTGAAAAAAAATATATGACCCTGATTATATTGACCTTTAAACTCTGTGGTTGTGGTGGCTCAAAAAACCAATTTTCGAGGTCATAACTATACGTCGACAAAGTTTGGAACCTCTGGGATAAATATTCAGAAAGAAATAATGAAACGACTAAGTGAGCTGCACAGAAGACTGCAGGGTGGCCCTGTGGGCCATCAAAATATAAACAGATTCTGATAAAACACTGTGGTATGATAATATTATCTTTATACCCTTTCCTTAGTGCATTCATTTACTGATCGGTCCACATATGTGATGTGTTCTGGAAAACCCGCCACATGTCGGCACAGTACAGTTTTGAAAAAATAAAGAAAATACTAAATCTGTTATGTGTAACTTTATTTTGTTGTCAGATTTGTATTAAGGCATAACTTTTGATATGTGTATCGATAGAGAAGAAGTAAAAAGTTATGGAAACTTTATATTTCAACTTTGCAATGATAGTCAAACTCAAATATAAATTTTGCAACCATGTGGCGGGTTTTCCATATCGCTCACATATTACCTAAATTTTCTGCACCCAAACAATGTTACCATACCATCAGATTCTCCTCCAAGTGCATCAAAAAAAATCCTCTGATTTCTTCATCTGTATCGCCACTTGCTAGCACAGCCTCCCTGCTACTTTCCTGTGATTGGTGCCAATTACTTGGTCAACCAATTCCGTCAGCCATTGACTGGCAGCTTCCCTAGCACCTTCCGTAATTGGCGCTGATGTCTTGGTCACCAATTCTGTCACAGCTTCCCTAGCACCTTCCGTAATTGGTGCTGACATCTTGGTCACTAATTCTGTCACACCACCTATTGGCACAGCTTCTCTAGCACTTCCTGTAATTGGTGCTGATGTCTTAGTCACCACTTCTGTTACAGCTTCCATAGCACCTTCTGTAATTGGTGCTGTCGTCTTGGTCACCAATTCTGTCACAACACTTACTGGAACAGCTTTCCTAGCACCTTCCGTAATTGGTGCTGTCGTCTTGGTCACCAATTCTATCACACCGCTTACTGGAACAGCTTCCCTAGCACCTTCCGTAATTGGTGCTGATGTCTTAGTCACCAATTCTGTCACAGCTTCCCTAGCACTTTCCGCAATTGGCGCTGATGTCTTGGTCACTAATTCTGTCACACCATTTACTGGAACAGCTTCCCTAGCACCTTCCGTAATTGGCGCTGATGTCTTGGTCATCAATTCTGTCACACCACTTACTGGAACAACTTCCCTAGCACCTTTCGTGATTGGCGCTGATGTCTTGGTCACCAATTCTGTCACACCACTTACTGGAACAACTTCCCTAGCACCTTTCGTGATTGGCGCTGATGTCTTGGTCACCAATTCTGTCACACCACTTACTGGAACAGCTTCCCTAGCACCTTCCGTAATTGGTGCTGATGTCTTAGTCACTAATTCTGTCTCAATTCCAGAATTTCCAGTATTTCCCTTCTTATTTACACTGTATTGTTTAGAGAACTGGTTTCTGTTGCCTCTGCCATCCCTTTCTTCAATCACTGAAAGTGATTGGACACTCTGCTGTTTGACTTCTTCAAATCCGTTGTGCCTTTAAAAGAAGAACAGTATCAATAGAACTACACTTTTAGCAAAATAGCAAATTCTTAACATGACTACTGAAAGGCTTCTAAGTGAGTCTACACTCCTAGGCCAACCAGACAAAGAATAAAGGGCAAGTGGCCCATATGTATGATCCAAATGCTGTGTTTGAGAGTGGAAATATAAATATCATAATAAAAACTCTTGTTTGTTAATGGAAGATGGACCTTCCAATTAGTGTCTGTTGGTCAAACTTTTTTCCTTTCGCAAATGACCTTGAAAAATCAAACATTACAATTTCTTTTGTAGTTAACACCTCTGTAATAGATTTAACAGGTATTAATGTGCAATGCACGTTCCCTTTTAAAGGACTTGTTTTGTACCCACAATGCATCGGGTGCACATCAACATGGCGGGACACTGAAATAAAATACATGTCACTTCGTACGGTAAAATAACTTCGAAGTTTATTGACTGAGTCATTTCTCGGGTGCAACTATAAATATATAACAACCTCTATTTGTATCAATGAGTTTCTTACTATCTAAAGCCCATTGTTTAATTTTATTCACCTAATACATGTGTGATCTTATAATATTAGTGTTGTCAATTACCTTGAATAGCTGATGAATTTTGAATGGAGGGCAAAGGTAGTGGCCCATCCACTGTATCCTGAAAATAAAAAAAATACAAACTTTAAAATTACAAAAGCCTAACTATGATTCCAGAAAATTGTGAAACTATTTTTTTTAATTAAATGTTTTCAACAGGGGTGACATGATTTTGAAATTAAGCGGGTTTTGATGTCATATGCAAAGTCGGTGCTTGAACATGAAACATGGAATTCTTTTGTTCGATCAATCTATGAACAAAAGAATTCCATAAAGTACAAGCATATGCCTCAGGCATGGCATCTAAACATGCCCACCGTGTGCAATCATAATCCTTCATTAAGAGCTTTCTGGGATTGTATGTACAATCTTCAAGCATTTTCATTTCATATTTATTCAGTCATATCAACATATGCACATTAAATTCACATAAAATACATAAAGTACATACTATAATAAAAAATTAAAATGGTATAAAAGGAACAATAACAGAAAGCATGTTGATGAGACCAAGGATAGCCCAAAAAGCCACAAGAGCTTATTTCCATTGGGGTCCTTACAAAAGGACAAACAGACAACAAAGCAAAACAGATACACCACTAGCATTTCAAGGAATGGTACTCCTTCCTTCTCTCGATCTTGTTTTCATGGCAGATGAGATTTTACTTCTTTTTTGAAGTGGGCGTAGCTGTTGATCGATTTAATAGTGCCTGGAAGAGAGTTCCATGCCTTAATCGCAGTGAATTGAAAAGTTTTGCTGCCCGAACCCTAGGAACCACAAAATTAAGGTGGCTATCCCTGGTATTATAACGATGCCTTTCTGAGACTTCTAAAAAGATCACTCATATACTTTGGCGAGATGTTATTATAAATTTTGAAGACATGGTTAAGCTTCAATTGCGTGACCCTATCTTCAAAATTCAGAAGCCCTAATTTATCAAGTTCATCCTGGCCGACATGTGTTCTTGAGTCCAGACCAAGTACAAATCTGACAATCTTATTTTGCATGACCTGTAGTTTATTCTGGAGTTTTTAGAAAGGCCTGAAAACCAGGATGAACAACAATAATCAAAAAAAATAGCACTGAATCAAAGCTGAAACTAAAGTTTTACGATGTTTTTGATCAAGAATCTGGGCTTGTCTGTAAAGAAACCGTAGTCTTGCTTCGGCTTTTTTAATTACAATATTTGCAACAGCTTCCCCTGATAGACACTGATAGAGCAATTTGATCTATTTAAAAAGGTCCAAAAATGGTGTCTTTTCCATGGTTGTGAAATAGCCACATCTATTCACATATGCACATGCACACACAAATACTGTGCACAAGACTGGTTCAATACTAACTAAAATTACACAGACATTTTCTTACACGCGTGGTAGCCTATACAGCAGTTACACAGTGTCTCTACCACGGCAGTGTTTACTATCTTCACAGTACACACTGGGCTAACTGCGATGCAGTAGCTGCAAGATTGGGCATGAAAAAGTACATGGTTATTAGGTTTATACAGTGACACGTCTACTCTACAGCACCTACCCCATGGCTACCCTGTAGTTGCCCAATTTTGTTTTTTTAGATATTTTTGTCTATATTTGCATTTGTGTGGTTTTTTAAAAAAAATAATATGTTGTTTTTTAATGCCCAATTGAATGTTAGTAAAGATTTTCCTAAAAAAAAAAATTACACAAAATCTAAACCCAATTCCTGGATTGAAGTACTAAGGGAGCACTTGATAAGAAAGCCATAGTGGAAAGTGGTGAAAATGGTCAAATACAGGATGTCTCTCTATTTTCAAGCTCTTGGAAACTAAGAGTGCCGATCACTTAAATCTAGCCTTCTTTTTGTTCATTACTTTAGCTAGAGAAAACTTCTGCTCCTCTTCTTCTTCTTGTGTTTCCTTGCCAGCGACTTCCTTGACCATGTCTACATAGGCCAATGGGGGGGGGGGGGCGGGGGTACATGCCATTCTTCACTAGGAACTGCCAGTAACGCAGCAGGTCAAGCCTCTGTGCAATTCTCTGACTACCATCACCACACATCATCAGGAATACCCTAAAAATGAATCACAGGAAAATTGCTGGTATGGGTGAGATACTGTTAAAGTGGAAATATTCACGCTACATTAATTTTTGCGCTTTTCACACACTTCTGAGCATTAGCGCAAAAGTAAAAGAACACGCAAAAATGTTATTATGTAAGTTTATGTAGGATAGCTGATAAAAGTGAATTTAAAAATAGGTGAAAATGCTAAAAAAATGTAGAAGCACAAAAATACCACTTTTGCAGTACTATTTCATAATATTCACGCTACATTAATTTTTGCGCTTTTCTGACGCAAGCGCGAAATTAAGAACACACAAAAATGCAAATGCATCTAATATCCATTGCACAATAATACAACACTAACCTTTCCACATGAAAAACAATACAAATTTCAGGACTTTTTATGCTAGGTTACTGTGGAAATGGACACACACAGCCGGCCTTTTTCAGGTAAGTTTCAAAGGACATCAAAAGAAATCACTATTGTTAAGATAGAATGAACATAATACGAAACATCCAAGGTCAAAAGAAAACCTTCCGAATACTATTCTTCAAAAAAATTGTAATTGGTTAAACTAATGCATATTACATTAAGTAGCTTCTGGGGACTTTGGCTTTTCTTAAACATCCCTGCAAGGTTTGTAAAAAGTCCCTGGTTCTTTCTCACTCACATTCAGCCAGTCACCTCTCACTCCCTCGCTCACTCACATTATGAATACATGAAGGCACACATTTCACAGTCCAGTCCCCATTCATAACTCATTGGGCTGGGAAAAACCACTTTGGCAATGAGACTGTCTAACTCCTCAAGTAAAAAGTGACAACACTCTGTACAATATTGTATGCCTGTTCAAACATACCAATTAATACCCCATTTCTGGATGCATTTAAAGGCTAAATCAGAGATTTCATTTTCCCTGCAATTTCTCAACACCTTATGTCTTTTGCATAATTATACATAATGCCTACCCACATACTAATTACTGTGTGAAATAGCAAAGCTCGAATAATCGATGTCCTTTATATAGAAAATCACAACTTTGTTTTAAAATTCTGGATCCATAATTTTTGTTATACACTATTTTTAACTAATATGTGAAAAAAAACATTTTGAAATCTCTGAGTCAGCCTTTAATACAATAACCTGTGTTGAAGGCGTGTATCAGTGCTTATGCAGAATGTTATTAATATCTCAATTCTGATGTAAAATATGAGTAAACTTCATTACCCCTTCTCAGAAAAAAATGGTAACTTACTCTGGAGCAGTGACACTTGGCCTAATCGCTGCATGTCATCGCACTTTTCTAGTTGATACGTCAACTCTTCTGTTTACGCAAACTCGACGGTTGTTTCCAGAAATAATCGGACAATATCTCATGACATTTTCGCTTTAGTTGGTTCTGCCCTGACCGGGGTAGAAAATTGATGGCCGATGATGAAGGGGGTGTCACATTGGTGGCCACCTACTACACCTGTATGTGTACAAAAGGTCATAGGTCAACTCTGATGAGGGGTGTCAAAATTGGTACCAACTACTACACCTGTATGTGTACAAATTAAAAGGTCATAGATCAATTGTGATTTCATGAGAAAGCATACCACATCTATGGGGTAAGGCAAAGTACCTTTTTTCTTTCTTTCCAAATTTAAACTTTTTTGAATAGTTTCTCTTTGTGCCAAGCAGCACCCAATATTGCAAATGCAGTAAATTTAATGGATGCCTCCAGAACAGCAGGGAAGAGAAGAAATCCAATTTTAGATGCAGGAGGAAACCAAACTAAGTTCTGATAGATGCTCTGATTGAATGTTCATTTTTTTACATAATCAGTAATATTATCTACTTGGATATACTTTCTAAACTAACATATTCTAGCAAGCACCCACATTCTTATAAATTTTAATTTATTAAACAAAATATTCACAAATTGCTATCATTTACAATGTATCGACAAAATTCTTAAAAACATTCACTGCAAACACTATGAATTACAATTTACCTAGCAGAAAAAACTCCACTGCCTCCCTTAAATGTTGATGGAAGAAATTCATGAGACCACCTGGCTTCTCAAAAAGTGCATCAAAGGTTGCTGACCTCAACATAGCAAAGTCAAAGGTTGTGACCTGAGATTGACCAGAATATCCCATCATGCTAAGTATTTCCTGCAGTTCAGCCTCGCTGAGGCCTTGACGTGAACAAGCAATCAATTTCAGGATATCTGCAACCCAACCAGAGAGATCTGAAAAATAAATAGTACACATTCAACAGGCTGTTTGAATAATAAAGACAGAGGCCTGCTGCAAAATATACAAGCTCTTGATGGCAGGTTGATCCTCCAAAGGTAATGCCAGCTGCTGAAGCAGGTTTCAAATGTTGTAATGACAAAACAAAGTGATCTGTGCATCACTAGTGTCACCTGACCTGATGTGTAGATCCTAAAACTTCACACAAATTTAACATTTTAAGCCCATCTCACAACTTGACCTCGGATGACCATTGACCATGGAAAGACCTTTAACCTCATCAATATATGCAGATTTCCCAACTGCATCAATGGTCCGAATTTGTTTGCAATTGGACTTTCAAATGGCACCAAAACTTTCAAATAACTTTAACATATGGATAGGCAGACAGACACCAATGGCTGACTGCTTAGTATCCCAATGGGTTAATTGTCATGAACTCTTTGAAAGCTTCCCTGGAATTATGCATCTTACCAATAAAATCAGGTGACAGCAATAGTCTCTTCTCTATTTAATTTGTCATATTCTAATGTAAAAGGTAGTAACAGATTGGTTACATTGACAAAACAGCATTGGGTTGAAAGTGAAAATTTACCGGTTTAAGGTCACAAACGTGACTGAAGAATGGCCCTATAGTAGAGCTTGGGGGTATTATTTTCAACAAGAGTTTGTTACATTTTTGTTAAGAACACAATATTGAAACATTTTTATTTTGTTTCTAAGAATGTTTTGAAACTGAGCATATAAAAACCATCAAACTCAAAATATTTTGATATTTAAATGTTATTCCCAATTGTTCTTTATATTACAATGCTATTCCAAACAAGACCGAGAATGTCTCGTAAGCTGTGAATGAATGAATAACATGTGATGATTTGAGGTGCGGGAGGGGGAGTTCAAAATTGGTCTGAGCACGAAAGAAAAGCAATAAAAAACTAGTACATTTCACTGTACACCTTATACTGGTATTTTATTTTCATGTTGCTCGTTGTTCGTATGTACCTCCTACAATGCCGTACCAAGGCTTATCCTAACAGTTTTCATGCAGTGACAAGCGATCGAGTGTTTGATTTTGTACATGAAACAATTACAGTAATTTACAAACCAATTCATCCTCAAAGAGTACTGGCTGAAGGTGACCCGGTGATGTAATGCCAATCCCTGTTGTAGGGCCTATTTTGTAGATTCGCTAAGCTATAACTCTTGCAACATGTTAATAATCATGTCTCAGAAGATACGAAATAGCGACCACGCTCACACTGTAGCAAAGCACTGATCTGTACACGTTATCAGTGCTGTATGGCCTCGCATAAACAGACGGGTATTTGCGTGCAAATCCACCAAATCTTGTCATCAGAACTACTCTCCGAATCACCGTTTTTGTTCTCATCAAGTCTTCATCAAATTTTTTGTTTCGAAAAAGCATGAAAGACGGCTAATTTCAGCTATGAAACTCCGGTAAGCGCTATCCAATATGGCCGACTTCAAAGTTGATTTGGTTGAATCATGCTCGTTCAGTTTGTAAAAGGCAGAAATGGACAATTGGCAGAATAAACAGCATGGGCAGAATGAGCAAAACGAGCAGAATGAACAGAAAAACAAAATGGGCAGAATGAGCAGAAAAGTAGAATAGCAGATGGAGCAGAGAAGCAGAAGGCAGAATGGGTAGAAAAGCAAAATCGACTGAATGGGCAGAAAATCAGAATGAGCAGAAAATCAAATGGGACAGCATAGGCGTTGATCCGGGTATATATATATATATTTGATGAGAGGGGATAGTCTCACTACATATATCCCCAATGTTGGACGCCCATTTGACCAAATACCCTAATATTTTACCTAATAGTTTTTAAAAAATGGTAAACGAGCGCTTTGCGTGCACTTTGTTCTACTTACAATGAACATTAATGATTTTATGTTCTAAAATGGCACTTTTTAGCGTGTTTTGCACGACACATGTATCAGTAACGGATCGTGTCAGTAAACCCCTATTTCATTAATTACATTTTCCAGTTGAAAGAAGTTTGATGGATGGTACACCAGATTACTGAGAGCTGCACTAAACTAATCAGTTGGATGGACAGTACAAACATGGAGCTGTTATGGCGGTATTCCAAAAGTCACCTCAAAAATAAGACATCGCAGATTGGCTGCTGCCGGCCACTTTTATCGTCACACAGAAGAGGAAGCAACAGATTTCTGCTTTGGGAACCCAGACAGGATTGTCGGGTGCACGCACGAAAAAAAAACCATACGTCCAGGTCCTTCTTGAGGTCACCGGCTTAGAGAATACATCTGAACTTGCCTGTCTTCTGGAGGACCGCCAAAGCTTGGAAATTAGCTATGTGAGTTCTGATAATGATGATGAGGTCGGACCTGCGGCGATGATGATGATGACTAATAAATTGTCATCAACCCCATCCACCCCCGAGTAAATTGATTCGATCAGGAGTGCCGCGGAAGGGAATGGAAACATTGCAGCAAAGGTCCGTTCTTACTTCTACTGCAATGTAGTGCAGTGCGTTGCATTGCTTACTATACTGCAATGCAGTAATACAACAAAGTTAAATCGTTTTAATTGCATTGCAGTGGGTGGCATCAAGTTGCAGTAGAAAAAAGTGGTCAATATATAGGCATTGCAGTGGAACGTTATGCACGGACCTTAAATTTACTGAACAGCAATGCAGGGCAGTGGAAGTATGAACAGACCTTTAGGATAGGCAGAAACGCAGAGCAGCACTAGCAGAATATACAGCGTTTTTTTTTAGTTCTTTTTCTTTCTTCCGCAATTTTTGTTTATATTTTTATTTGTTTTTGTTTATTTTGTTGTTGTTTTTAATTGTATTTTTTCCTGAATTTTTTTTAACATGCAATTTGTTTGCTTTTGTTTTTGTTTGTTTTTAATTTTGGTTTTATTTTTAATAATCTTTACTTTATTCTTGGTACTTTTTTCTGAACATGTAGGTGCCAAGTAAGCCCCATACTGCCTATCGTTTGTTTGAGAATGTCTCGCAACTGTACCTAAATCTAGAACACGCAGTTGCTATGTTTAAAGGGGTGAATGTATTTTTTCCTGTTGACAATCAGGGGTCCAACTATACAAGGCAAAAAATTTAAAAACTGCCAAGATCTTGTTGACCGGGCTTGTTGAACCTGCCGTATTTTGCCATAATGCTACCCGGCTATTTTGCCATTCTGCCGATTCTGTCCATTCTGCTTTTCTCTCTTTTCTGCCCATTCTACTTTTCTGTCCATTCTACTTTTCTGCCCATTCTGCTTTTCTGCCTTTTCCACCAACCGTTGACTCGAATCATCTCTCTTCCACCGTTTTACATAGAACTTTGACCTCGGTAGGTCCGAAACAGCGTCCACCAACCAAATATTTTTTTATTATTGATAATCAGCGAAAATAAGCGTGTTCATGCCGATTCGAAATAAATTACCGGGACAGCTGTAAACTGAGCATCTATGGATACATCATTTTAATGTTACCGTAACGAACGAACACAGGCACTAACAGAGTTTCTGGGCGATTTGTAGGAGCTTGCTTCGCAGCTCAAAAAGTGTTGTACATTAACTCTATGAATCTTTATATGGCATTTTCTATCTTGTAAGACAAAATATAAACTATAATGTCTATTCTTACCATCAATCTGACTATTTGATGAAACTGATGACCTGCCCTCTGTTGACCACCCATAATCCTTTGTCCATCTGTCAATTACACATCTCCACAGATCTCTGAATGAATCTGCAGTGACGTATTGGTCTAAAAGCCGCTCAAGATTTCTGCAGAAAATGAATTGTTTGTTGTTACAATTTATCCATTTTAAACCCTAAGCAACTTAAGATAATGTTTGGGACAATTTTTTCCCAAAATTATTTCACACATATCTTCATCGTAGACTAAATTTTTATAAGTAGGAGTATATAATTTATAAACATAGCAACAGGCTTAACCTTTTGGTATGGTGCATTAGCAAATAGAAGTATTTTTGAGAGAGAGTAGTGTAGTCTGTGATCTTGCTGCGGAATAGAAAATTGTCTGATAAAGTTGCTCCTTAAAGTGACAGGAGGAGATTTTTTGAGGATACAGATTTCTCTCAATTTTCACTGGATCGGTCCTAGACCACCTACCAAGAACATTTCGAAGGTTTATTGAACAAACAAGTACAAAAGAAAACCGCAAACCTTGTTTTGAACTTGCCTGCTATCGCAATCGTCCCCATAGAAAACCATGCTTTGACTTTCTGTCGTGCACGACAGAAAGTACTAAATCATCATCTTATTTCACAAAGACGACGTATTCGGCTAATTCACTTCAGGTGTGATCTAATACATTGGTAAGCATTCCAAATATGCACAAAACTGGGGTTCGACAAAAATTGGGGGCGCTTCTTTCTGGAAATCTCCTCATGTCTTTTTAACCCCCTGAGGTCTACCAACCATATTGATTGGTTATACATTGGGTTACATGATATATTTAGCCAATCAGAGACATGGCAAGACTAGAATTTTGCGGTCTCCTTCAGCCGTTCATCATCAACGCTCACTTATTCAAAGAATCTAACGGTCCCATACCCGTGGTCACTACCCATGGTCCCCCATTGTCTCGCAAATGTCATTAAAATGAGCGCGCATATGTGGAAACTGTGGGCAATTATGTTTAGGGTTAATATTTATGTTTAGGATTAACATTTGGGTCAACATTTTTACCACAGATACACACACAGAGCACAGACAGACACACTACCAAAGCAAACCCTATGAGTTGCTTGCTTTGCAAACGACACCATAATCAACCAGGTATACAACTGACAAAATGAATTACAAATTGATACTAACATCATGTTAGTGCTTCTTGTCAAATACATCTACTACTTTACAGAGATTTGCATTTTTTTTAAATTTAAAAAACAAACAAACGACTACACATGTGAGAACACAAATACAAGAGGAGAGTTAGTTGCACTTTTCTTACCGGTATGTACCACCAACTCGAAGCTCATTGGCTAAGATGGATAAGTACAGAGGTCGATTGCTCAACTTTGACCCCACAACCTTGTCCACCTGTGATTGGTCCAGATGTTTACAGTGCACAGCGAGCATGTCCATGATGACCTTGCTCTTGTCTTGAGAACTGTCAAATGGAGGCACCATGAAGATTGTTGTATCGTCACGTTCGGAGAGACACTTGTAGGTCAGATCTGACCTGACTGTGCTGATGACCAATTTGCACTGCTTGGGGAAAAAAAAAAAAAAAAAAAAATGATCTTGCTGCGGAATAGAAAATTGTCTGATAAAGTTGCTCCTTAAAGTGACAGGAGGAGATTTTTTGAGGATACAGATTTCTCTCAATTTTCACTGGATCGGTCCTAGACCACCTACCAAGAACGTTTCAAAGGTTTATTGAACAAACAAGTACAAAAGAAAACCGCAAACCTTGTTTTGAACTTGCCTGCTATCGCAATCGTCCCCATAGAAAACCATGCTTTGACTTTCTGTCGTGCACGACAGAAAGTACTAAATCATCATCTTATTTCACAAAGACGACTTTTCTTACCGGTATGTACCACCAACTCGAAGCTCATTGGCTAAGATGGATAAGTACAGAGGTCGATTGCTCAACTTTGACCCCACAACCTTGTCCACCTGTGATTGGTCCAGATGTTTACAATTGCACAACGCGAGCATGTCATGATGACCTTGCCTTGTCTTGAGAACTGTCAAATGGAGGCACCATAGATTGTTGTATCGTCACGTTCGGAGAGACACTTGTAGGTCAGATCTGACCTGACTGTGCTTGATGATCCAATTGTTTCACTGCTTGGGGAACCGCACGTGGTAACCATGGCAATTGGCTTTACCTAAATTAAACATTTTATAATAAATAAATAAACAGTGATGGTAGGAGGTAGTATATAATTAGACATTACCTAATGCTTTTGTTTCATTGTTGTCATGTCTTGATTTTATGTAGAATATTTGGAAGACCCACCCAGCTATCAGAATCAAAAGGCTATTTACAAAATTGTTAGAATTAGAATACATTTTTTGGAAGTTTCTTAACCAGTGAATAGAAACCACAATGATATCATTTTTTACATGGGTCTAAATAAATAGTACCAGAGTGATGAGGAATAACATAAATCCTTTATATCTTGATTTACATTTGTATCAAAGATATAGTCTTCACATATATATTACCTGATAAATATCTAATCCCAATGTTTTGTCCTAATTCATCATACCATCCACCCTATTACCTTGGCCCAATACCAACAGCTGCTAACAAATTCTTCACAATATCCTGTGGAAGTCTGAGAGGTCCTCAGCATCACCATCATTCTTTGTATCAATCCCTGATAGAGAGTCAAATGTTTGACAAACCAGAAATATTGCCCACTTGGATTCAAGGTGTTGGGATTTCAAATTCAGTATCAAGGTAATATATTTTCAATGAATAACCTTTGTTTGGTTGTGCAGCCATTGTACCGGTTTTAGGTTTCGGGATCAGTTGAGCTGTGTAAGCTGATCTTGATCTTGGGCCGTACGTATCCATGATATGGACCCTCCGAACATGGCCCACTTGAGGCTGGGGCGATTGGGAACAACATGGGCTTTCAGTTCAGTGATGTATACACGAAGCCGCGGCGACTATTCCGCCCCTACGCCGTGGGCGGCGCCTCCACCATCCGCCATGACTGGGGGGAGGGGGCATCTTTTGCATTCTCGTTATACACAAACACCATACAAACCGCTTTTGACGTTGTAACCGTGTTAAACCAACAAAGAATCGATATTTTGAATCAGTTCTGACGGCAAAAACAACACTATTATCACTGTTATCCATTTGTAATCATCTTGGGTTGGGCGGCTCAGGAAAAAAATTGGTAAATTTTCTTGGCTGCACAAATAGCGAAAAAAGTTTACAAAATGGAAAACGAACTGCGTTGTAAAAATGGTTCTCCAATGCCACATGAAGAATGTGAATGTCTGCAGCCGTACCATATGCAATCTGTTTTCCCAAATGGGAGAAACCACCGAATCTGCCAAGCTCTAATGAAGTTGAATGAACTTATTTTATTTTTTAATTAATATTTTCATTTAGTTTGCTTTAAAAAATACGATTGTTGTTTTCACAAATTCCATTTTAAAAAACATGGTTTATATTTAGCCAACAAGTGCCAGTACACGTACCATCTTCATGTACAGTAAAACCAAAATAATCATCGTAATCCATTTCAGGCTAAATACCACATTGTAACTCGCGGTCCATTTTTCACGTGTACTGATAGTCCAACCGTATCCCATTCCCCATGCACAAACGAGCCTAATTTTGTTCAGATCCCGAAATCGATCACATGAGCAAGGAAGGCGTCCTTTTTAAAAAAACTTCAACAACACCGCATCGGGAGATGTCACGTTTTTCAGCTCAGCAAATCCGCTCGGTCCTTTGGGAACTATTCAATTTTCAGCGTCACGGAATATTATCAACATTCTGTTGTTACTTAATTTTGTCTGGATGTTTGAATTTTAACGAAAAATGATTTTCCCTCACGCGCTTTTTGTCCCAATTGGTTAACAGTATTCAACCATAGCTTTTCATTTCTCAGTCACGACAAGTGGCGGCGATATAACCGTTGTTTACAACAACAGTAAGACATGTGCCCTGGAATTCCAGTTTAGGCAGTCCCTGCAGCATCCTTCCTTAAATCCATATAAATAAACAGTGAAAATTGGTTAAAAAATTGTGAAAAAGGTAGGTTGTACATTCTTATTTCGTTCTTTAAGCTCGTAAAAGGCAATATCCGGCGTGTGTGTACTGTGGTGTTTGGCGGCCGGGATGTCCCCCAGTAATGGCGGCGCCGTAGAGGGGAGGGTGTCCTTTCGAGGCTCCCTCGGATTCGTGTAATTATTTGATGGACTCTTTGTACATGGAATTGCCCGTCTTAAAGTCTCCTCCAAATGACGGGATGCTTTTCAATGCATTCATTTGGTCAATTCCAGTGAACACTGAGGAGAGTGGTATTCTGATTTCAATCATTAGCTGGTATACAGATCAAATCCAGAGTTGAATACCCGATTACATCCCAGCAAGTGTCCCCACCAGGCAAGCATCCTAACCTCTAGGCCACACTTCAAATGATTAAGAGAGCAAGTCACCACACACCAAACAAATTCTAGTCTCCCCTAATGAATAGATAACACCTGGGAAAGTAGAAATTTATCAATTAGGGCCTACTAAGGGCTCCTTTGTTGTATTATTCCATCAATGGTAAAAAAATGATGAAAATTCCATTGCACAAGTTTGGATTGAACTGGATAAGAACTCCCTATCTATTTCAGTGAAAAATAATAACAGATTTTAAGTATTTCTACTAATTTAACTCATTTGACCCATCTGATATCCTGTGACCGCAAGATATGTAACATCAGTCCTAATTCCCCATGAACAAATCATTGTTACCAACTATGGTTTGAGTGATAGTGTGTGACCTTTGACCTCATTATCCTTACCATCTCAAGTGCAACTTCTCTTAAATAATTTTAACCTATCAATTCCAATGGAACCACTTAATTTGAAAATTGACCTCATTTGACCCTTGTGACTGTTGACCTCAATATTGCTAACATGTATTCCCATATTAAAATAATTTCAACCAAGTTTTGTAATGACCTATCAATTCCAGAGGAAATATGAGATTTTACCCATTTTAAGAATTTCCTTCATTGATCCCTAGATGACTTTTGAATTCAAAATCCTTGTGGTCGACCCTACTCCTCTGCACTCAAAGTATTGTTACTGAGTTTAATTGTAAATGAAGTGGCACTTTTAATAAAATAAATGTTTTACAAAACTAAAATGAACAGGCATACTACAGACAGAAATATTGATTTTGTAGTCTCTTCCCAAGTTCATGAGAGACAACATACCTGGTGACTAAAATTTCATTTTGTTTTGCACAAAGTCAACTTACCTGTAAATTCTCCCCTTAGCTCATAGGTCGCCCTCCTTAGAAAACTAGCAATATCTGCACTGAGAGAGCTACTACCTACGAAGTGTGATATCACTTTAGTTCCCGGGTTCTGTTTCTGGAACGACTTCACCCAGTTGGCCATAATTGCCGATTTACCACAGCCTCTATCTCCAACTAATGTGAAGATTGGTTTTGAACTCGATGACCTAAAGTAAATAAAATAGCACAGAGTACTCACTGTGATATCAGCATAACAAGCTACTCTTTTTCATTGCCTCTAACCCAAAGAAATTACATGTGTAAGCACAGAATTGTACAGTTCAATCACCTTTCACTTGTCTGAGAAGCACAATTAGTCTCCTTCTCAGTCTCCTCTCCTTCCATGGCAGCCTCTCCATGCCGATGAAGCTCATCATAGAGAGTTTTTATCCCTTCTGTCTGTATGAATACCCTCCGCCTTGTCTCAGCGTAGGCTTCATGGGCAGCCCATTCACGGAACAGCTCACTGTCTGTGAGACAAAGTAACAGAATATGATTCTTCCATCCATAGGTCATGCAAGAACTTTTATTTATCCTAGCCTCCAAAATTGTGATTCTATCTTAATTTAAGACAATCTAGCAATAGTTTACATTGAGATTTGTAATGCTATCATTGACTTGCATTTTCCTTGTCAACATACTGGTAGAAATGTCTCAAAATATAAATAGTATGCCAACGTAATTGTTGACTTCGAGCATACACGCCACTTTGAAAAATATGAAGTATAAAATGTAGTGGCTTTCTGTTCGTGTACATGTTCAAACGTATAGACGTCCCAGCATCATCAGGCACAAAACACCTTTTTCTGTTTCTGAATATAAAGGCACTGGGATAGGGAAGTTCTGAACATCTGAATTTAGAAACATTACTTGAATGTATTATCCACTTTACATTTTATCCGCTGATCCTACCTCAACTTGATCCATCACTGCACTAAAAGCTACAGTAAGTTGAAAGTGTCAACCAAAAGGTGTATACTAAAGCAATATGACCCTAAGTGACCCCTGAATTACCTTTGCCCTCCTCAGGGAGTTGCCAATTCAGAGCTACCAACATGGAGGTTTCACACAGATATCAAGGAGGTTTTCAGAATTACACACAAACTAATGGGTACAACCAGAGGGTGTATTGAGTCAATCCCACAATGCACCAGTTTGAGGAAATTTCACCTCGATAGGATCATGTGATCCCACAAAAATCCTATTCTTAACACATAAAAACTCTGACTTTTACGCTCATTTTAACCCACAAAGCGTAAGTACTTAGGGAATTTTTAGCATGATTATGAAATGTCTTGTGGTTCTTCAACTTTTGGAACACTTTTTATCCCTAAGTACTGACATGTGTTTCAGTTAACGGCGATAGGACACATTTGCTATGCATCATGGGATTGATTCAAAACACCCTCTGGGGTACAACCTTCCTGAATCAGTGAGGCTGTCAGATTTGTTTGCAAGAATGTACAAAAAATTCATTAATACCAGGGAGTCTCCCTGAGAATCAGGGAGGGTTGGCCTCTATGCTTTGGTTGTTACAGTTCTTTTATAACACTGATGAATGAAAGCAGTGTTCTGGATTTTCTTGCAATAAGCCAGTAAAGACTAATATTTGTGACAAAATTCAACTTAACTACAGAGAAATGAAAGGTTGCTGCTTACCAACATTTGATAGAAAACTCTGCAGTGGTGGATAAACCTCATTAATGATAGCCAACCAGTCATTCAGCACCTTCATACCAAGCTCCTCAGCGCTGAAGTAAAAGCTCACCGAAGACCTCGAGCTACGATCCGTCTCTTCAGATCCATCACCCTCAGTTCACTCTCTTCATCTTCAGCTAGGAAAGGCTGTCACACAGAGTGATTTGACAACATATTTTTAAACACAATGAACTAAAATTTTCTAATTAACAAATTCACCACTTGTACAGCAACTCCATAAGACATTTGACAATTGATGGCAAAATCATGTAATTATGCAAAGTTGTTCTGTAATTCAAAGTTTAATTGTGACAATTTTTAATGAATAGTTCATAGTTGGACACGCTAATTCCCTTAAAGAGATTGACATTCAGGATGCCCTCTGTTGTTTTCTGAACCTTTCCTGATCTAAATTGGTCACAATATGCAGTGATTTTCCCCCTCAATTTCCCCCTCCCAGAAAAAAATGTGATGATGATGTGTTGATGTTTCACAAATGTTTACATCCATTACTATGATAATAATAATTTGTGTATTTTTAATGCACAACATATCCACGTAAACATGCTCAAGGCGCTGTGCAGCAGCCATTAAAGATGCTCAGCACAACAGAGAAACCATAATACCAGAACAGATTTATGCCAAGAAGCTCAATTTTAGAAGCAGGAGGAAACCGGAGTACCCGGAGAAAACCTGCGGGAAAAAGTACGGATGGAGAAACCAAATTCACATAAAGCCAGTGAGATCCCGAGACCTCATTGGTGAAAGGCGAGGGAAGATATGCTGCGCCAACCCGTTCCCCATTTCTTTTCTCAATTTCAATATGTAAGTTCTGAACATATGTCTTTGAAGTAAAATTTTAATTACTAAGTTTTTTGCTCTGTCATCTTCGGGAGATCTGTAAACCTATGCTCAATATGCCTTGCATCTCTGAAGTAAAACCGACAGTACCTGGAATCATCATGAAATGCTGCCTGGATAATCTCCAGTTCTGTGATTCTGGATCTTTGGTAGGCATCCTGCAATACCCACTTGTGGCCAATGACAGCTGCTCTCAAGAAATTCACATCTAACCAAGGTGCATCGTCTGGAAGGTCTCGGTAAGATGCCGATACTGACAATTGAGATGCCTCAGTGGGACGATGAGAGCCGTATCTTTCCCCCAATAGCCAAATGAAAAAATGGGGTACACTGGTTTATGTAGTCCAAACACAGAGATATCACGTGCCCAGACTGAGACTGTTCTTCGTTTATTCCCCCCATCGAAAGGTCTAATGGGGCAAAAAATAGTCCCTGGCTGTGGCAACAGTGAGTGAGCTGAGGGAATATTCGACGTACCAGATGATCTCGTTCTTCTTCAAAATCAACAAATGTTGAGCTTATGAAGGGTCTCACTGGCTCTCTCCAAGCAAAATTGCGCCTTACCATGCTGATGCTGCGATTTAGGCTTGCCCTTTGTCT
Source organism: Ophioderma brevispina (assembly GCA_023653785.1). NCBI lineage: Eukaryota > Metazoa > Echinodermata > Ophiuroidea > Amphilepidida > Ophiodermatidae > Ophioderma > Ophioderma brevispina. The sequence continues at coordinate 22,065 of JAMKCH010016059.1, forward strand.
TTGTGTCTTGGGGTTGGCCATCTTGGACTGGTAGGCAATGGCAAGCTAGCCTGGTTTACAGGATCATGGCATAAATCAGGATATGGCCTGGATACTGTTATCTATGGCAGCAAGAGTATTCTGAAACAAACAGCACACAAATTGAGTTGAGCTAATTTGGGTTGATTGGGTACCCGGGATTGGGTAAAAGGATAAATTAGAGCATATAATGACCCTAAGTGACCCCTGAATGACCTTTGACCTCCTTATCTGTTACCCAACAAAATACCTATGAGCCCTTCTCTCAATGTGTAAGCAAACCAGTATGAACTGATCCCAAAACACTACAAGTAGTTGAATGGAAAGTGTCAACCAAATGGGTATACATACCAAACCATACTAAATGTTGACAACACAACATGTATACTAAAAGAGCTACAATGTGGGGTTTCTACTAAAACAATCTCTTAAAGTCACTTTCTACTTTTTTCTAAAAACACTCTTTTGTTACTATAGAGTAACAAATTTCATTACTAATACTATAATGTTCTTTGTTCTTAAAGACACTTTTTAGATATTTTTTTTAGAATGTCTTCATTCCCTCCCCCCCCCTTTTCTTTTCATTTTTTTACTAAACCTCACTCATTTTCTTAGCCCCTCGATTGGGCCGCAAGCCTATAAAGTTACTAAACTAGAAAAATCCTCTTTTCTTCTCTTATGGAAGAAACTCATCTAGATTAGTTTACTTTTGTTATATAGGACATAAGTAACGCAAGTCTGTTTGAATAAACCCACAACCTCAGAAAATGTCGCCCCACAAACGTTAATAACCCCACAACGTTTCAGTTCTATGTACAAATCACCCCACAAGGTCACTCTAGTAAGTAAACACACACAAACAAGACACACCAAATAGAAACACACACGGATCATGCTGACATAAGGTCTTTCCTATTGTATCGGGATGATCGAAAAAAATGTCACAAAATGTTGAGATTCATGTTGGTACCTTAACTTTCATTAGACCAGCAATTTCATGCACATTTTTTTTTTTTTTTAACCATTTCTTTGGATATTTTAATTGCATTTTCTAATTAGTGTGATTGCAACCAACTTATTGTCACTGAAAAAACGAAATTAAAAAGTGACTTCACTCAGATAATTTTTTTTCAAAAAGTAAAAGGTTCAAGAGTATTTCACTCTTGATATGGAGTGATTGAAATCATGATTCTGTAGCCCAAACTGCCATTTTAATTTAAACTTTAATTGCCAAGCGACGTTTTTTTAATGCAGAGCAGCGGTATCTTTCATTGCAAAATTAAGTGTCTAAAGTTCCGTATTCACATTGATGCCAAATTTTACTGTTATCTCCTCTATTTGCAGATCATTTCCATCCCCCATGATGGCTTTTTTTATTTTCTGTTTAGTAAAAAATTACATATTAATCTTTTTAAGTTAAAGCTGGTTCATTTTAACATAAAACTAGAATTACACGGTTCACGGCGGGAGTATGAAGGTTGGGTTGTTTTAGGATCTAACGGAACCTTATCAGACATAACCTGTAGATCAGTAAACTTGTCACCACCCTAGGCCCCTGGACGAACACCCCAGGGTACATTTGCAACTATAACAGCATCCACTCTAACACTGCCGCAGAGTCCATGGTCTTATCTACCACAGGGTCCATTTTCCAACTACCCTACCACCCCTTTCCAACTGTCTCAGCCCCTTCCCAGATGCCACAGAGTGTCATCCTTCACAAATAATCCAGATTATCCCTTTCTTATCTAACAACAGGTGCTCTCATGCCCCAACTAACCCCGGCACTGCTTTTCAATGATTCACACCAGTAATAGACGTGAAAACCGGTAAGCCAGCCCCGCACTGCAAATGAGGTTGTTTTTTTTTTTGTGACCCGCGCCTAATTATACCTTAAACTGAGAGAAAATGGGCGTAGATAGTGGGTTGCAAATCAAGGGTTGCTATCAATATTAATATAAAATCTGTAGGAAATCAAAAAAGGTTGTATGATATGTTATTTTGATCCGACAAACCATTTTTAACCGGTATTCTTACGGGAACACCTGACTGAAAAAATGGCTGGGTGACCTCCAGGATCACGGTGCAGCTAGTCTTGGCAGTCCAGTCGCTTGAAAATTGTGGGGATAACTACCTAATTTCATGAATTGATTGGGTAGGAGATATGATGATCTTCAGAGCAGAATGGTAGCTTTAATGTCTGAGAATGTTCCATTGAGAGAAAATTGACGTTTTCATCTCGCCATTTTGTACAGGAACACATGGTATCAGTATTTAGTGTGTGATCCTAGACGAGCTTTGTATAGCAGACAGCGAAAATAGTTCGTGACCTCCACCTGACTTCGGAAGTCAATTTGATCTTGTCAACTTGTTTCAAAACATTGGTTATATTAAAGCAGCCCCCTGGCCTGGGTTGTCTATGCAGGGGGGGGGGGGTCAGAGCAGGAGAACTGATCGAGAGGCAAGATAAGGTAAGTGTGAATGGAGCTGTAAAACACTCTAGGCTGGCAGCCAGCGCTGGCTTCGGTTTGTTAAGCGGAAGTAAACTGACCCCAGTCTAAGGTGCAAAATTCAGCAGTCTGGCTGGCGCAATGTTGTAGCCGATTAAATAGCCACAATAAATGGATATAAAAAGGTAACCCATGACAACTTTTGTGATGTACATTGCGGGTTTTACCAATGCTGGGCAGCTCTCCTTTTATCCAGAAAGTGAAGCTATTTTGATACAAGTTAAGTTTGAAAGTGTTTGTCAGCTAAATAGGACTTGTGTGACATGCTTATCAAGCAGGCCCCCCCCCCCCGAGGGTTAAACCCCATCCCCGAGTAGACCCCCTCCCCGAATAAGCCCCCTCCTTTTCTCCTCTCAAAGGCAAGGTGCATAGAGGAGCAAAGAGTAAGTTATTTTTTTTGATATATGCTTTAAAAGCAATGGAAACAAATGTTTTTTGGGTGAGCGCTAAAAAATCTAAGAAATCTTCAGTAGATAGCAGCATATGGATATTTTAGGACAATACTATTGTGTTGACTCACTTAAGTAAAAAAAAATTCTAATGATATGCATCAAACATGTGAAGGAGGTTTCAAGTAGACAAGAAAGCACGTAATTTACAAATCTGAGGACACTATACCACTACCGCCCGGTCCACCCCCTATCCAAATACCCAAAAGTTATATTTTCTTTTACTTACATGGGCTAATGGCCACTTCCCAATCCCCATGGGTCACTTTCCGATAACACCAGGGGTCCTTTTTTGGCAACTGACCCAGATTTCCCTTCACAATACCCAGGGTTCCCTTTCCAACCTACCACAGCGGTTCTCCTTTCTAACCAACCCCATTTCCACACCTCTCCAAAACTGTTACACTGTTCCTGTAGTTGAAGCTTATTCAATTCATGTGGTCCCCTTTGGGAAATGTTTGCTCAGAAGTGTGGTTGAATTTTAGTTCCAAAGCCTGCAAATTTCCTCAAATTCAGTCCTAAGGCCCGGGGTAGAATTTCGTAAAGAGCGCGTGAGTCCAAGTTGACTCGCGCAATATATTTTTTGCACGAGTCCATGGACTCGCAAAAATATTTCTTGTCGTAGGCCCCTACAGTTCCAAAACTGGTTAAAATCATACTAGTAAATGGTCTTACCAATCACTGCATCGGTCACAAACTTAGGAATTTTGATTGATGTATGTGATTATCAATTGCAGGTCCGAGGTTCTACGCGGAGCAACCCCCATGGGGGGACTCGCGCTGTATCAATTTGCAGCGAGTCTCTGCGTGAAGGCCCTAATTTCAAAGACCAAATCAGTTCCCATCCCCAAGTTCGCGAAAGTTGGGGCCAAACCTATTTCTACCCTAAAATGTCCCCCCCCCCCGACTCTCCCCTGCTAACTTTCTCATACTCTCACTCTTTATATTCTTTCCATTTTGTAATTCATACAGCCCCATAATTTCAATTACCTGTACCTATAAAAATAAAACCCTAATGTGACAAGCATGTCATGTTTAATATATGGTCAGTCCCACACCAATCAAGGAGAATTAGGAGGGTTCCAACTCGACTCCCCTCAGATTTTCTTTAGATTTTGGCTAAGTATTACCCAATGGACTTATAAAAAATCCCACAGTTACAGGTCTGTAGCTATTACGGTTCTTTTGCTACCGCTCACAAGATCAGGGTGGGGTTATAATATTGTCACGAACATCCGGACGTCACAAACCGTAAACTATCAAACTACTCACCGAGGGTATACCAGCGACTTATTTCTCAGTCCCGCCGAGACCCGCTGACTCGAACCCGGGACCCCCTCGGTCTCATCCGAGCGCGCATGAATAGATCTAAAGAAGGAATTCCCTCACCGTTAGGTCTATGACACTAACGTGCTTATACCTCGTGACATTAACTCCCCGCCTTACAAGGCACGTCCCGGGCGCTTAACTCCTGCCTCCTGATACAGGTCAAGTAACTGCGTCAATTTCGATCCCACCACTGCCACCAAATTTGTCACGAACTCTAACGTCACAAAACCAAACTACTAAGTACCGAGGTATACCACGACTTTATTTCTCTCCCGCCGAGACCGGGACTCGAACCCCGGACCCCTCGGTCTCAAGTCGAGCGCGCAGTGAATAGAGCTAAAGAGGAATCCCTGTTAGGTCTATGGAGGTGGCACTCAAGGCTATCCAAAGGGGCCCTGAAAATAAATTCACATCTTTTTTTCATTTTATTAAAGACTATGGTTGGTATTCTGAAAGGGAGACTAACTTTAGACTGGGTTAAACCAGGGTTAGTCTACAAGAGGGACCTTTTTTTTCTTACAAACATACTCTAAAAAAGTTGGCGTAACAAGGCGAGAAAAATCCTCATGGATGGGCGTCAGCCCCATCCATGAGGAAATTTTCGCACCCGTTAATTAACTTTCACAGTATTTTGAAAGGAAAAAAGGTCCCCTCAAGTAGGACTAACCCTCGTTTAAACCCAGGTCTAAAGTTAGTCTCCCTTTCAGAATAACCAGCCTATAAACTGCATTTATTCTTCCTGGAAAGTCAGTGAGGTCAGGGTGTAAAGGCAGAGTAGACCCAGCATTAAAATACCAGAGGTAAAGTGCATCATCCCCCCTGGACAAGATGGCCTTGACATTCCACATATGAAGGAACCCCATACTTGCCACCTAACCCCAAGTCTGGTTTAAATCAGAATTAACTTTTTATTTTTTTTAGTTGTTTTGAAACAAAAACCTAACCAAAACTGGAAAACCACCAAACCCTACATACAGACATGTACATAGCCATATGGACATGCGCCATGCTCTAGCAAAATCCCTCTAATGCTTTCAAGCCAGGGGGCTAAAAAGCGTGCATTATTTAAAAAGGCTGGCATACCCATGCATGCGCATAAGCGGCGCGATAATGCACGAGCAAAAAAACAGCTATCTCAAAACATGTTGACGTCACTGACTAGAGGAAATTAATATGGACTATAAGAGTGTGGATCTGGTTGTGGTCATACTGAACAATTATCAAAATTTACTGAAGTCCATTATACAGAGGCCTATTTGTTTCTTGGGGACATCCAGGGCCTGGGCCAAATCCATTGACATAGTTTATGGCAAGTTGATGTTCAGAGGATCGACAACTTCTGAAGCCATGTGTCTTGTCGCAAAAGGAGTGAGACTTCTCTAGGTGAATCAGATGTTACTATGGATAATGTGTTCCAGCTGCTTAAAGCAATAAAGTTAGTGAACAGGGCGGATAGTTAGATGGTTAAAGACCTATCCCTTCTGTAAATTGGTACATGGATCCATGGATTCCTACTGTCACCCATGGAAGACAGTGTGCATGTAAATATCACAATACATCATATAAAATAGCAGCACTGCCACTCATGCCCATTGTTGAGGGTTGTTGATAAAGCTATTATTCATAAGGTGTGAAATGGCGTGGATGAGTTTGGACCATCTCTCAATTCAGTGGTTTAATCTTGTTAACATATTGTCCAGTTATATAACATATTGTCCAGTAATTACAGCCTTTGTATTTGAGTAGAGCTACTCCTGTCAAATGACAGTAACAGTAAATGCTGTCATACAAAATGTCTAGCAATCCTATTGTCTGTCCCGTGTGGAGTGTCTGAAGTGTTGTACTGAGCAAGCTGAGGACAACCTTCAATTCAATGTGGGTAAGTAAATTGGAGTCTCTTAGCATTGCGCCATTCCTTTGAAGGACGTACCAGACGAAAGTGATTTTTGGGTAAGTAGATCTTCTGAAGACTTGGGCTACACTTGAAGTCACATCCTTAAGAACTAAGAACTCGGGCAGGTATGTTGTCGGGTCCCGGTGCTTTGTGGGCTTGAAGATTCTTTCTCAACCCACTTAGTATCCAGATATTTGGCATCTGGGGTGTTACTTAGTCCTGCTGATCTGACTCCTCCCTAATGTAACAACTACATTATCATAATGCCATTAACTTAATCACCGGAGGAGTCCATGCAAAAAGCGTGTAACTGAATATGACAGACATTTTTGGTCCCTCACTTCTTCATAATTTTGCACTCCTCACACGAATAAATCTTAACCCGATTCCACCTGAAAGTTATGCCTTAGAGTGTTAGCAACAACAGGATAGTCGTAAATTCGTCATCAACTCTTTTAGGATGAAATTAATGAACTTCCAGACATGAAAGATGCCTACCTGGTGACTAAGTCCCATGTTTGTATTGCCAGATGCCTTAATGAAAGCTTGTATGCCAAAAGTTACACATACATATTTTCAAATGGTGTAATATTGATACCCTAGCCCTTGGGCGAATTTCGCAAAAATAAAAAAATGGGCCCCCAATTAAAGGCAATATAGCACATTTTTTGAAGGGCGCCCCCCATTTTTCAAAATTTGGAGATTTTTACATGGTTTTGCATTGTAACTCGTCTAGTGTGAAACTATAACTGTGAATGGTTAAGCTCGAAAATATCTATGGTGTCACAAACGAAGGAATTTTGTACTAGATAATAATTATCGGGACCCCCGATAATAAGGCAACGGCTGCTGGAAACGGCCTTCCAATGTGAAATAGCCCGGGAAATAGCGCCATGTACGTGTCTGCTCATCCATTAGTTGTCGTCCATTAGTTGTTTAATAGTTCCATAGCAAGTCATTTAGAGGTATTTTCTGCAGAAGTGGCACTATTCATCATGGCGGACATGAAACGTAGCATTTCCAGCTCTGCGTTAGTCCAATCTGTGATCCCATTCTAAATACAAAATCGCTTATTTTGTGATAAACACCATTTTTTAGCATTCCTCGTTCGCAGGTATAGTTTCCTTTTCCTAGACAATTACCAACTAACTGTGCAAAAATTATCAAATTTTGGAAAATTGGGGGCGCTCTTCAAAAATGTGCCCAATATTTCTTTAATATGTAAATATGCGTGACATTACCGCATGGACGTTACGTTGGTTGTCTCCTGTACCAGACAGTTCGATTATAGAATTATTGCATATATCCCATATCCCAACGAATTGAGACACTGAAGGGATGAATAAACAGATGAGATGATTTTTGGTCACCGGGCTGAAAACACCTTATTTTATATTGGGCGTATTCTGCCATCCATCATCCACCTTGGTCGTAAACAGACTTAACAACTGCATCGCTTATTCCAGAAAAAGTCGCTATTTTAACCGTTCACACATTTCAAATTGGATATACTGGTGCTAAAGCAGAAGAGTTGTTTAGCGAAAGCACCGGTGTGTGTGAAGCTATGAATTGGAATCAGGAAGATTATATGGAGGTGAAATGCTGTCATGGTCGCAATTTGAAAGCTACAGAAAAAGGTCATAGCGTGCACATGGTTGTTTTGGGATTCACAGAAACTGTTAAAGGCATATTGTTAAAGAAACATTGTGAAGTCCAATTTTGGGACTAGGGGTGTTACTATGACCTAATAGGAATGGTTGATTGATCTTCTTTAGTAAGACATGAGCCAAAATCAGAGTTCGATCCGGGCTTGGCTTTTCCCTGCACCCCCCCAATAAATGAGATGCTCGATAACGTCAGGCTGCTTGCAGCAGCGATGAATTTACACTGTTGAGCAGGACAGTGGTATGGAAATCATATAATGCCACAATTCAGGGGTGAAGTTCACACACACCTTGAAATGTGGCGAGAATCGGTCAATGTATTCACATGGTAACAGGGAAATGTCCTCATCCGTCTGTCCATCTTTTCCTCAGATGTTTAAACTCATCTCTTAAGAAATCACCAGTTCTACGTGCACGGTTGTACAGCTTGCGTTCCTTAATATTCTTTTGATGAAGTATTACCCAAGGTAGAGGAGGCTTCGGGAAGGGAACTCAGTTGATGTGTATGTTGGTATCCATTATTCTTGGATTGTGTTAGCGAATTTATTCCAACAATTAACCAATATCAGAATTCTAAATTACAATTCAGTTGTTAACCAGTTGTGAGAGTATTGAGATCATCCGAGATATTCTGGTAGTTAGCTCTGGGATAAATGAAAACCTTTACGCTTGGGCATATACATTTAGGCTGCTTACTTCCTAGACTCACGGAAATGGATCCAGGAAAATTGTTGAGATGAAGTTAGTTTATTCTGCCACCACTTACAGTGCACTATGAAACTATTACACTGAAAAAAAATACATGAAAAATTTCTGCACCTCTGAAAATCTCGAAAATTACTATAAAAATTACACTGAAACCAAATACAAAAGAAATTCAACACTGAAAACACTGAAATGGATCCCTTTGTTATTTTCACTATGCAATATGACATCCATATTACCTTTCACACATTTTAATATGGGCGATGCTTCCGGATGCCTAAAAAAAAATTCCCCCCACTGAAATTGGACTGAAACATGGCTGAAAACAGAACCGTTTCATAATCACACTGAACAAGTTGTGAATCTCTCTGAAGAAGAATCCCACTAATCACACTGAAAATATAACCAACAAGTTGACTTGCTAGATGTTATGGTAATTACATTACAAGGTCGATGCTCATTATAGAGAACAATAACAACACTGAAAATACATGAAATGCAAAATGAACCACTCTATGAACCATGACTGAAAATTGTCAGTGTTACTCTTTTCCTTTGTTCAGACAATTTTCAGAGATTTCAGAGTTTTTCAGCGTTACTCTGTGATTTTCAGTGTATTTTCAAGCTGTTAGTTCATAGGATGGATAGATCCATGGTTTTTTCCTACTGCACCCATGGGAAGACAAGGGTAAATGGTCCACACAACACATAATATCCAAAATGGTCATAAGGCCAAAGGAAGTTGATTCTTCGTTTCCTGTTGGAGATTTTTTTAAAGGCGGACAGGTCCGATTTATTATTCATTATTTCTGTCATTTCATTATTACATTAAAGGCATCTTGAATACAAGTAGTAAACCTTATATTTGTTACATAAAAACTAAGTTACAAATGTGAATAAATAACAAAACAGGGGTATTTGCAGGTTATTTATCAGAAGCTTAAAAATCAGTTCAAGCATTTTTGCCCAAGCATTCTATGACAATAAGGAAAAATCTGGAGAAAAATCATCTATATTAATAGGCCACGTTTTGTATGTCTGTCGTCGTCTGTCTGCATATTTTTTAGGAGGCCGGATGAGGCACAAAACTTGCCTGGGTGGGTCTGTAGACTGGGCCGGGACAGATCAAGTTCGATGGTTAGCGGATACGCGCCCCAACCAACAGCGTATCGCCAAAACAACGGAAAGTACAAGTATCCCAACATAAGGAAAGGGTATACAATAGAGTATCTAAACAAGGGAGTAGTTACTGACCAGCTTGGTAAGAGGGAAGTTTGCGTATCCGCTAACCCAATCGAACTTGATCAGAGCGCCGGCCAACGCGAATCCACCCCACCAAGTTTTGTGACCGTACGACCCCCGCGTTCTCCAAGAAATAGGCCGACAGAAATCCAGATCTAAATACAGAGAGACAGATACAAGTAGCCTATTATAAAGCCTGGTTGTACATGACGCGATTTTGCAGCTGCGAGAAATCGCCGCGATTTTCCCCGAATCGCAGCGATTTCATGAATTCTTTCGCAATTCTCTCGCTGTCGGAAGCTGGAAAAATGTGCCCGCGAACCTCATGGTGTTGCCAATATAGTGCAAGACTGGTCTTTGTTGCCTAATTATAAGGCTTGTGCGTATATTCATGCAATTATTTCCAACTCGTAATTTAGTACCAACGGGTATACAAGGAAGAATATAGCGTAAACGTACAAAGTGATGTTGGTGAAGTGCATTTTAGCATTTTTATTATTTCAAGAATAGGTTGGCCGGCAGTTGTTGACAGCGGAAAATTCATGTTTGGGGCAGGTTGGCGGTTAAATATCAGACAAATAGAAATTTCATTTCTAGGCAGATGGTTACTCCTCAGTGACTAGATCACTATGATTTGACGGTGGATAATATGTTCTTTATCATTTGTGGGGCTTTTGCTTTACGACGGCCATTCTAATTATTTCGCGCTTGCCGTAACCTTGAAACTACATTAGGAAAGATCTTTTAAGTCTGATACGACATAGGCCTTCTTCTTTTCTTATCGTGTTCCAAACACTGTGGTTGTCAAATATGGATCCAGCCAGAGATGGTTACAACGTATGGTACAAAGTCTGAAAAGGCCTAAAATTATTGAACTATTAATAATAAGCTTTGCCTACATTAGAGCCCTCAAAATTTAGTAAGGTGGAGGATATCGCCTACCACGAATTCTTTTTCTTAAGGATATCATTGTTGTCGGATCTTTTGGTCATTGTGGTGGGGGTATTTTGCCACCTCCTCTAGATTGGATCATCACTCAGAGTGCATTTTTAACCAAATCGATTTGGGAGAGGTTTGACCTTGGGGACCTCACTCACGTGGGCCAAATGAAGACTTCCAATGGATGAATGTTTGTAAAAAATTGTCATGCGCTAGAATCGCAAAAGTTAAACTCATTTTAACTCAGCGATACGCTGAAATCGTATCGCTGGCCCGCTGGCGAGAAAAATCTGGAATCGCCTGCGGGTCTCGCAGACTTGCGCAATAAATTGCTGCGAATTTACACGCAGCTGTGAAAAATCGCGCCAAGTATCACCGGGCTTAATATAGAGGATATTGTGAGGCCCCTCCAAAGGAAACTGCTTAAAATGAAAGGAAGGGATGCTTGAATATTTTGATGCAACTGAAAATATGGTTTTATATGAGTTTTCAAGAAAAACACTTTTTTCAAAAAATAAAGAAATATTTTGCCACAGTGGCAAATATGATGCGCGCTCCAACAGGGAAAAACTTAGAATCAAATCCCTTGGCCTAAAATGTCCACAGGGTCATCCTGTTGTGTGTTTACATGCTTTGTTAATTGCCTCAAAAATAGTTAAAATATCAGTGAAACTTAACCTAAATCACTTCTAGTTATGACTACTAAGTTCAAATTTTGTCATTAATGAATTACATAACAATTGCTCAATTTCATAAAATCAAGGAAAAAGAGGGTCTTGTGCATTATTTGTAAATATCACCATATACATCATAAAGAAGCAGGCCCTGCAATCATGTTCATGCCCATTTGATGTTTGAGGGTTGTGATAAAAAGCTATCATTAATGTGTTGAAATGGCGTGGTGAGTGACCATCTCTCAAATTCAATTCAGTGGCCTAATCTGGAGACTTGTTCTATGACAGGTTATATAAGTTTAACTGTATTGGAGTACAGAGGTACTCATGTCACAATAAAGTAAACAGTCAAACTGATTGTCAAACCAAACATGTACCAATGCATCCTATGTCTGTCCTGTGTGTCTAGGGTTTGTAGTACTGAGCAGGGTGGACGATTTCAAATCCACGTTGATTTAAATCAGTGATTTAAAATCGCGATTTAAATCAAATGATTTTAAAAAAAAACATCACTGATTTAAATCACTTTTTTTTGTAAACAAATCATTGACAAATAAATAATTGTTTTAAAGACAATTTTAATAATTTTTAAAGACACTATCAGTGATTTGGAAAAATATTTGAAATTTGCAGAGGAAGGAATGCTTTCAAAGTGGAAGGAATAAGTCTGTTTAGATTCTCATATAATTACCTTTCCCGTGAGAAATGCCAGAAAAGGAAGAACAGAAAAAACGGCAGCAGTGTTCCAAGATACGATTACTTCATTCAATTACGTGTGGTAGTAAGGGTCAGTCGGGAAGTAATGACTAAAATTTCGATTCTGTCCTTATTAGGTTGCTTCTGAGTCTTCTAATTGCAGGGTCATGTTAGGAACCTGTGTTACTTGTTGCAACATGCAAAAAAAAATCTGATTTTGAGGATTTTTTCACGATTTGTGCATTTTAGCAAAACTGATAGTGTCTTTAAAATCAGTTTTTTTTTTTTTTTTTTAAAGATTTAAAACCAATTTTAAGCATTCAGAGACCATCTACGTGGTTAGCAATGGACACAATTTAGGTTTAAAATAATCATGATTGAAACCTTGTGTTGTGATCTAATTCAAGTTTCTTAGTTTTCGTTTTTAATCGAATTCAAAGTTCTTCGTAAGATACTAGTGAAACATATTGACAGTATTAAGTACCCACACCATTATCTCCGTGGGGTTTTGTTTGCCCTAATAAATGACCCAGACATTTCAGTTAGGGTTCACTAGGATGACCTTTTTAAAAGTTGGATAATCTTGAGAACAAAAAATCCTCAAATACTGCAACAACTCATGTAACAGTCCATACAGCCCAGTTGATGTAAAAATTTAATCATCCCCAATTAACTCCTGACATAGTGTTTTTAGCAAGATATTTATTTGGATTTCCCATGTTATAGTGTCATTGACTGGGAATTTCCAATTGCTGACTGCCACTGGGGGTTTTCCTGTGAGAATATTGCAATATACTGGGGGACTGGTCCCTGGGGGGAATTTCCAATGGTGACTGCCACTGGGGATTTTCCATGTGATAATCTGTAAAATATAAACGGGACTTTTCTCTGAGCGAATTCTTCGGTTTTCGGGATTTTAATGTGGGAGAGTTTCAATAACCAATATTTATTGGGGATTTCTTCAAAAAAAAATCAGAGAATATACCAGTACTTATTTTTGAAAGAGATTTCATTTTTTAGTTCCGAAAATAATATTTTGAATTGGTCATAATTCCAAAATACTGCCCACAACCATCTTCAGGCAAGGTTTCATGTTAATTTAGTAGTACTAGTGCAGCGGTGGAATGGTCATTAATCCAGCAATTCGGTTCACATACAAAGCGACCACTTTTTTTGACAGGCAACAACAATTTTTTGTTATGCGGCATGGCGCAATATCATTAAGCCTTGTCTAAAGAGAGCGCGTGGTTCTTCAATCAGCTATTAAAACTCAACGCGAGTACGATCTTCAAACGCTTTTCCTTCCTCAAAGTCTCTGGCGTTGTAAACCGCCCTGCTTCATGCTTGGCTCGTGCATTGATTTGTATGTAAACAATAACATACAGCATCTATTCAAGTTCCAATTTATCTTTGACTTTTCTGATTTTGGCATTCACAAAATTGTGGGAGAATGGTGCATTTGGACTATTTAATAAATGTTCATCGATATTAGAATTAGTTTGTCAGCATATTTATTAATTTTAAGAGAAGATTGAGGCTGTAAACAATCATGGTATCTGGTGGATCATGCAAACACTATATTGCCATATTGGGAGGATAGATGTTTGGTTGGTATATTTGTTGAATGTCAGAGTCACGGGGGTTCATTGAGTCCGAGTCCAGCAGTTCTGAGTCTGGCGGCGAAGTCCGAGTCCATGGCATGGCCCTGAGTTCGAGTCCATGGGACCCGAGTGCGAGTCCACCGAGCAATGATCGAAGTCTTATAGTGACTCGGACTTGCCAATTGAGTCGGACGAGGTCCTGCTGTTCTAGAACTGCCACAATCGTAGTGCGTCACGCCCCGCGTCACACGTCAAATATCTGCAACCGATTTTTCGTCAAAATCATTGGTAGTGGCGTCACGCCCCGCGTCACGCGTCAAATCTGCAACCGATGCGTCAAAATCATCGTAGTGCGTCACGCCCCGCGTCACGCGTCCATCTGCAACCGATTGCGTCAAATCGTGTCATACAGGCTTAGAAGAAAACACTGAGCGGAATGTTTCAGACAACCCGATGTCATGTTTCAGCAAAGGAAATGTAAGACGAAAACAATACAGTGGGTATCTACTACACAGGGCACCATACCTCATCAATGTATGTGGTAATTCCAAGATCCAGATGTTTTGTCGTTGAACGATGGCGCTGGATGTCTGCACGATCAACATTTTCATGCCATTCCAGCATGATTGATCGCGACAAATCAAATCTATAGCGTAAGTGCGTGCACGTGCGTGTTTAATGGAATCGCGCGTATTAGGCGTGACACTGTGTAATACATAGAAACCCGCGATAGAAGCGTGTTTCATATCGCACTCCCCATATTTCGATCTCACGTTTGAGGGTACTCACTGGGGCGATTTAGGTTTTGCACCCTAGAAAGGCACGCGCTGGCCTTTCCATTGCAACCTCACGTGGTAAAGGCAGCACAACGAAATGTTAAAGCGAATGCAGAGTCAGGTCATTACGTATACGTCATGCACCCTCAATGACTCAAGGACCGACAGGTATACGCTGTGTGCTGTGCAGTGTGCATAACACAAATATTCTATGTAATTGTAATACACCATGCCACCACTGGCCACATTGATTCCGTCGTGTAGATAGCCCCAGTAAGTAATGTGTGAGCATATAGGGACATTTTTGACAAAACACATGTATCATGGATTTGTACAACTTTGAACTAGTAAGTAGCGTTTAATACAATCACGACCTACAACAATACGTGATCTCAAAATCATAGTGCATGCCAAGCCTAGCCCACATTGCTTCAAATACAAAATCGCAACTAAACCGGCTCGGGCTCGTCAAGGGTGACGAGCTCAATATACTAGTCCATCTCTGTACCAAAACATCCTCTCCGCTACTGTCCCTCTCCCATGACAAACAAACTATTGTGGTCTGCTGACGGAAGAGATGAAAGGCAACGGACAAATTTGAAACTAAAAGCCATAAAATATTCAAATTTCAAATGCTTTTTTCTCAAAAATTCTTCATCAACATCTTTTGTTGGAGGAGAAACGTTGCCTCAAAAATGCGTTTTCTAGCTATATGCCAAAAGGTGTAGAGGTCCTGTTATGGTAGATTAAAGTAATTTATATGGCCAAGTTAGTCTTGATTTTAGCGGATATGTCGCATTGGTCTAACGTATATTTTAGCAAACCTCTAAATTCCCCCAACTTCCGTAACGAAACATTAATGACCTCCGCCGCCTGACTAGTGTATTAGGGAAAGTATATATATGATTCGGTTAGATTTCCATGTTTGAGGAATCTGGATAACCATATATGAAACTTAAAAAAAATCAAAAAAATAAAAAAAAATCCGATTTAAATCAAAAAAATTGATTAAATCAAAAAAAAAATCAGATTTGTTGATTTTTTTAAAAAAATCAAAAAAAATCGCCCAACCATGGTCCTGAGCTACTTACTCTCTCTGGTGCACCAGCTCAATAATAACCAGGTTTCCGAATGCACGACCCTTGCCGTTTGCTGGGCTGAACCAAATTTCAATCGTGAACATTTCTTCCCGCAAGCAAACATTCCCTCTCAACTATGGTAAAAAAAAAAAATTTGCTGGTTTTAAATTTGACGGAGAAATCAAACTATCAAAGTTGTCCATCTTATCAACAGGCTTACCAAATGGGCAAGGCCCTGCACGGGAAACCTGCCTTCCTCAGTACCTGTAACTCCTACAACCTTGACACCAACCAGGCAACTGTCACTCAGTCACTTGCTTCGAAACGTTTCCTGCAAGATTTCCTGTTTTGTTTACTGACTTGTATTCTAGAAATTAAAAATTTCGTTTTACTCTGATAAAAAAAATCAAGGAAATTGATTTCCTTTCAAATTAAAATAAGTGAATTTAAATTATGCTAGACAAATGTTATCTAAAACTTTGGCAATTTACAGCACGTTTGATAAAAAGCAAGTTGTTTGTGAATTAAATACTCTCGTTTTCTAATATTAAATCCGTATCCACTGCTTAATTGATTGACCTTTGATCAGGGAGTCTAGCTTTGATTGATTATCGACATGCTGAGACAGAGAAAGAAGATCCACAGTCAGCAACAACAGCAGTGAATCATAAAGGCATGCATAATAATAAAGTTAAAATACAGACATATATATATATATATATATTATATATATATATATATATATATATATATTATATATATATATATAGATCTATATATAGATATATATAATAAATTGAAATTTAAGACAACAAAATGCATAATACTGCATTTTGTTTCGGAGGAGGGGGGTCTGTTGCAGGCCCTCACGAAACAGTATTGTAAAACCAATGTTATAAAAGTCTTAAAATTGTTTATTACATAGCTCCCTTAGGGTTGTGCACTTTTCCATTGGATGTTTTATCATCACTTTGATTTACCTATTATATATATATATCTTCTCTTATACTATATATTCTACTATCTATATAATATATATATCTCTATCTCATATTTCTTATATTGGTATAACAAAGCATAGGGACAAACAACAACCCACAATCGCATCACCCATGTAATCCATTATCCTTCATGATGTTCAATTATCATCATTGTCAGGGGCTCAGGCAGATTTACAATCAATGTCATTTATCATGGTCATCCCCATAATGACAGCATAAATCAGATAAATCATGATCACTGATTATGATCATCATAATCGTCCCATCATGATAAATATGATGATCATCATCATCATCCGAGCATCATGATCATGATCATCAGTATCATGATGATCATCATGATATTAGGCCATCATCATCCATCATCAGGTATGATCATCAATCATATGATGATGATATGACAATCATCATCAGATCAGCGACGAGAGTCTCCGCTGAAGGAGTGCCGTGAACAGAAGTAGCAATCCAGAAGGGCTAGCTGAAATGGGCCGCTGTGGTCCATGATTACGCTTTCATTTGATCATGAGTATGAATCATCATGATCTCATCATGTATGAATCATTCATGAGATCATGATCATCATCAGCCCTTCATTAAGGGGGGGGGGGGGGGGGGGGGGGGGGGGGGGGGGGGGGGGGGGGGGGGGGGGGGGGGGGGGGGGAAAGGGGGTGGGGTGATCACATCATGATCATGATCATGATCATCATTCTCATCTATTATCCATTGTCATCATGATCAATCATGATTTCGTGATCATCATCATGATTATGATCATCATAATCTCATGATCATCATTATATAGCATCCATCAATCACGATCATCAGCACGATCAATCAATCATCATATCATCATCATCATGGTGAGCTTATCATCACCATGATGATGATATCATGATGATCATGATCATCATGATCATCATCATCATGTATGATCATCATGATCATGATGATTGACATGATATCATCATCATGATCATGATGATCATACATGATGATGATGATGATCTGATGATCCCCGGTTATGAGCATATTAAATCATCAGATCATGATCAGCGTGATCATCATCATCATCATCGTCATCACTTTTTTTTTTTTTTTTTTTTACTAATAATTGTTTATGCTTTCATTTTGTTTATAAATTATTTTTCGCCATCCTCTGGGGCCTGTTTCTTCACTATGGCTATGCGCTCAAAGTGCCCGTTCATGGCCAGCTTCAAACGCCGTTAAATTTGACATTTGGCATCCAGAATCATGCCAATAATTAAACAATTCAACACCGGTTACCAGCACGTTGTCCCGTAACACATCAGTATTGATTATGGTCATGTTGGTACTAATTTTGCACATAACATGATCAGTGAGGGTGACTTCCATTTTTATATCCGAAACTATGACCAATCAGGTGGGCGCACGCTCGCGACTAGGTTTTACTGATTTGGGTCACATGATTGGCTATAGGGAATCATATGGTGTGCGTGTGAGCTCTGATTGGTGAAACCTCCACTTGTACGGATCGTAAACCACGTTCAGCTGATTTTCCCTATTCACAATAATAAACCAGTGTATATTTGTAGTGGCAACTGTGGCGAAAGTGTGTGTGTCCTCTTTCCGGTAAGGAAAGGCAGGTAAAATCTCAAACAAATCGCCATGTCGAGGAAATTCTGGTTGTTGGGTCTGCTTGGTTTGCTCCTTGCTACGTGTAAGTTAGATAGAGTAAATATCTGTAGTAATAAGAGGCTGTATCACTGTCTGTGAAATGTCAACACACGACTTGAACCTAGTCCTAGTCTTGACCTATCTTGGGCTGATCATGCAGCTGATGGTTACGCCTTCCTTCTTGTTACATAGCTAGTTTTAGCTTAGCACCACCGGCGACTGGCCCAAGGTAGCCACCAAATAGCTGATTGCTCACTCTACTGTCTGATGAAGTTCATAAATATTTGTGATATTCGCCTCGGCTCGGGTTTAAAAAATAAAAAATGTACAAAACATTCATGATCATCACAACTTGTACTTGTTTGTAGTTAGTTGTAACTTGTTGTAGGCTGTCTTGTATTGTAATTTCTCATGTCCAGTGTCACTCATGAGTCACACTATGTTTAATTTTATCAGAATACCCTTTCTTTATATAAGCGTACTTAAGCGTGATAACAATGCGCATGCATACGGCATAAATTTGGCTGTGTAATCGACTTCTAAGACCCGCCCCCTGTGGATGATGCGCATGTATGTCCCCGCGTACGTCTTGTAACTTGGGTATTTTGATTAATGATAAACACTGAGTGACAGTATAGTCATGATAGTCTGTCGGCAAATGGTGGGTTCATACTTCATCGGCAGACGTCTGCAGACACTAGCCTGAATGTGCTGTTTACGCAACACGTATGTTTATACATCCTGCACGCAAAGCATCTTCGAAAGGCTAGCATCGCCCGACGTCTGCCGATGAAGTATTAACCCACCAAAAGTGTACAGTCATATGACATTAAGATAGTATGATGCCAGTCCAAGCAAGCCCACAAGCTTCATTTGTATGGGCCTAAAAGTGAAACTTAGGCTCATAATTTTTTGCACATCATTTGTTGTTGCAATTTACATTTCACTTCCTGTTTAAAACTTAAAGGTGCTGGTTCCGATGTATGTCTACTATAGTGTTCTCTACTTGATATAAGAGCCTGGCACTTGCACATACCCCCCATCAAGTACCGTGGGAAACAAACTTGCGGTTTTCATGGTACGCGCAATAATGCACATTGCAAAGCCCTATTCATTACTGCGCTAATATTGGTGGTTAACCACTAATTCGTCGGTGTTTTGTTTATATCTTGGGAATGAAATGGATTTGAGGGCTCAAATTTCAGGACGACAATGAGAAAAATATGACCTTTTATCTGATATCAAAATCGATACTACTTCCGGGTAAATCAGGGGGGTCCTAAAGACGATCGGAACACGCACCTTTAACAGGCACTATCAGTGGTCCATCCGAAAGTCAAAATATTTGAAATTTGCAGGAGTAGTCATGCCTCATGGTAGTCTGAAAGTGAAGGATAAGTCCAGATGAAGAATTTGCATAAGTTATTTTTTATTTCCAAATGCAAAATGACAAAGGAAGAAAACAGCAGTATTCAAAGATATGTATCCCCATTCATTTACGTCTTGCAGAAAGTGCCCGTACGGACAGTCAAGACTAAAATATATCTAATTTTGTAATTTTTAATTTTAGGTTGCTTTCAGTCTTAACTTGCAGGGTACCTAATATAGGATAGCTACGTACTTGTTACAGATGTGCAAAAATCTGATTTTTTATTATTTTTTTGACGAAACCTCTGATTTTGCAAATCACTGATAGTGCCTTTAAATACTTGGGGGTCTCACTTTTGCTTTGGATAGGGATGTGCGGCCGGGTGTTTGAACCACTACCCCGAAAATACCAAAAAAGACAGATTTGCTACCTGTCTGTGTACCGTATTCGACCTATTTAGCGCCCCGGGCGCTTAAGTCACTCGTTTTAGGGGGCGCTAATTTTGGTAAACATGTCTAAGTTACTTTTGACCGCAAAATCCCTATTGGAAAGCCTTAACTACACGCCGGCTACACCTAACTTCTTCGTAAGCATTGGTACAGTCTCTATAGCCTCAACAATGCTTTACCTTAATTAATATTATAGATTTTTAAAAATGAAAATGGTATCAGAATTAATAGTATCCAGAGTAAATAATAACATTGTTTGTCGCTTGTATCGGAGGCCTAACAAGTGAACACACTCGCATTATTTTATTGCCACGCCCAAGGAAGATTAAACCCGAAAGCCGGAGAAAAAAAACATCTAGCAATTGATACGCAAAAAAAAAAAAAAAAAAAAACCCTGATTTTGCAAATCACTGATAGTGCCTTTAAATACTTAGGGGTCTCACTTTTGCTTTGGATAGGGATGTGCGGCCGGGTGTTTGAACCACTACCCCGAAAATACAAAAAATGACAGATTTGCAAATGGTGGGTTCATACTTCATCGGCAGACGTCTGCAGACACTAGCCTGAATGTGCTGTTTACGCAACACGTATGTTTATACATCCTGCACGCAAGCATCTTCGAAAGGCTAGCATCGCCCGACGTCTGCCGATGAAGTATTAACCCACCAAAAGTGTACAGTCATATGACATTAAGATAGTATGATGCCAGTCCAAGCAAGCCCACAAGCTTCATTTGTATGGGCCTAAAAGTGAAACTTAGGCTCATAATTTTTTGCACATCATTTGTTGTTGCAATTTACATTTCACTTCCTGTTTAAAACTTAAAGGTGCTGGTTCCGATGTATGTCTACTATAGTGTTCTCTACTTGATATAAGAGCCTGGCACTTGCACATACCCCCCATCAAGTACCGTGGGAAACAAACTTGCGGTTTTCATGGTACGCGCAATAATGCACATTGCAAAGCCCTATTCATTACTGCGCTAATATTGGTGGTTAACCACTAATTCGTCGGTGTTTTGTTTATATCTTGGGAATGAAATGGATTTGAGGGCTCAAATTTCAGGACGACAATGAGAAAAATATGACCTTTTATCTGATATCAAAATCGATACTACTTCCGGGTAAATCAGGGGGGTCCTAAAGACGATCGGAACACGCACCTTTAACAGGCACTATCAGTGGTCCATCCGAAAGTCAAAATATTTGAAATTTGCAGGAGTAGTCATGCCTCATGGTAGTCTGAAAGTGAAGGATAAGTCCAGATGAAGAATTTGCATAAGTTATTTTTTATTTCCAAATGCAAAATGACAAAGGAAGAAAACAGCAGTATTCAAAGATATGTATCCCCATTCATTTACGTCTTGCAGAAAGTGCCCGTACGGACAGTCAAGACTAAAATATATCTAATTTTGTAATTTTTAATTTTAGGTTGCTTTCAGTCTTAACTTGCAGGGTACCTAATATAGGATAGCTACGTACTTGTTACAGATGTGCAAAAAATCTGATTTTTTATTATTTTTTTGACGAAACCTCTGATTTTGCAAATCACGGATAGTGCCTTAAATACTTAGGGGTCTCACTTTTGCTTTGGATAGGGATGTGCGGCCGGGTGTTTGAACCACTACCCCGAAAATACAAAAAATGACAGATTTGCTACCTGTCCGTGTACCGTATTCGACCTATTTAGCGCCCCGGGCGCTTAAGTCACTCGTTTTAGGGGACGCTAATTTTGGTAAACATGTGTAAGTTACTTTTGACCGCAAAATCCCTATTGGAAAGCCCTACACGCCGGCTACACCTACTTGTAACTTCTTCGTAAGCATTGGTACAGTCTCTATAGCCTCAACAATGGGAAAACTTAATTAATAGGGCCCTTGCACAGAAGGTAAATTATAGTGAATGGACTTTTGTTTGCCCTCCAGATCATCCAAGGATGCGAAGAATACAATGCATGCACCTGGTTCACCTGAACATTTCAGCTATTTCTACAGGTGATTCCTTTGTATTCTCTGCATGCTTGGGTTGTTCTGGAGGCAGGTCTGGCCAAGTTAACCTATTGACCTGCCGTGCAAGCGCCCTATATTATAGATTTTTAAAAATGAAAATGGTATCAGAATTAATAGTATCCAGAGTAAATAATAACATTGTTTGTCGCTTGTATCGGAGGCCTAACAAGTGAACACACTCGCATTATTTTATTGCCACGCCCAAGGAAGATTAAACCCGAAAGCCGGAGAAAAAAAACATCTAGCAATTGATACGCAAAAAAAAAAAAAAAAAAAAACCCTGATTTTGCAAATCACTGATAGTGCCTTTAAATACTTAGGGGTCTCACTTTTGCTTTGGATAGGGATGTGCGGCCGGGTGTTTGAACCACTACCCCGAAAATACAAAAATGACAGATTTGCTACCTGTCCGTGTACCGTATTCGACCTATTTAGCGCCCCGGGCGCTTAAGTCACTCGTTTTAGGGGACGCTAATTTTGGTAAACATGTGTAAGTTACTTTTGACCGCAAAATCCCTATTGGAAAGCCCTACACGCCGGCTACACCTACTTGTAACTTCTTCGTAAGCATTGGTACAGTCTCTATAGCCTCAACAATGGGAAAACTTAATTAATAGGGCCCTTGCACAGAAGGTAAATTATAGTGAATGGACTTTTGTTTGCCCTCCAGATCATCCAAGGATGCGAAGAATACAATGCATGCACCTGGTTCACCTGAACATTTCAGCTATTTCTACAGGTGATTCCTTTGTATTCTCTGCATGCTTGGGTTGTTCTGGAGGCAGGTCTGGCCAAGTTAACCTATTGACCTGCCGTGCAAGCGCCCTATATTATAGATTTTTAAAAATGAAAATGGTATCAGAATTAATAGTATCCAGAGTAAATAATAACATTGTTTGTCGCTTGTATCGGAGGCCTAACAAGTGAACACACTCGCATTATTTTATTGCCACGCCCAAGGAAGATTAAACCCGAAAGCCGGAGAAAAAAATATCTAGCAATAGATACGCATCGCAATGTCCCGCCTAACCTGATCTACGAGTTGTAATTGAATATACCAATAAACTTTAAAAATGATCAAAGACAACTCGACAATAAAACAACCAAAGTAAAACATTAATTAGGGAGCTATTTATAGTACAAAAGACTCACGTTACATAAAATGGTAGCTAACCAAATCAAATATGCATTGGGGAAATCACAGGGAAATCCCCAATTCCCAAACACAAGTGCTCCATCTAAGCATGTCCTACAGCTTTCTGGAAAGGGCCTGGCGATTTTATTTTGTGTGGCCATCAAATAATACTAGGCTATATCACGAGTCCTAGATGTTTCTTTTTGGATTCACCATGCAACTCCTGCAAGATATGTAATTATTTGCTCCAGTAATCGCTAATTAATATCATTATGGGTAAGTTAAACCAAAATGTTTAAAATTTTCACCAGAAAATTGTTTCACGCCCCTACCAAAAATGGTGTAACCATAAATTTGCATGGAATGCCGATGTCAGGTGCAAATCAACATGTTCAAGTCTCAGCACGCAGGGCAGGCCGGTCAAGAAAGGTTGAATGAGATAAAAAGGTCCTGTCATCACATCTTTCAAAATTTTATTTTGGAAATATCAACGTACAGTGAATTTCATGAATGATTGAGTGAAGGGGAATTTTATTCTTGCATTGTATTGAGGAAAGTAAGTCACATCGTCATCATGCTTGAGTAGCAGGTATTTGTATTGAATATAATACTATAACACGTCATAATGAATGTCGAATGTGATTGGCCAAAGATAATTTACGTGTACTAGTCGGGATGAATGATTGACACATTTCGCTGTGCATTCACCATCAGAAATTAGCGTCTCAAAGATCCAATCAAAATAAAAATATAATGGTGAAAATAATAATTAAAAACAATTTAAAACAGGGATGGGGACAGATCCACTTGTTTTTATTGCATTACATGATCTTAAGGAATTGTTGGCGACTTTTAATGCCCAAAACAGTGTCCAATAATATTTTGAGAGCCACGTTGAGGATTTCCCAAATGGATAGCAGCACATTCCGTATTTTTACTTCCAATCTTGTTTAATAATCCCCAACAAATCCAGCAGCCCAAATCTACTAACTCCTTATTTCTCGAGTCTACCTGCTACTTTACCGTAATATGTCTCCTAATTTGTATTGATCTCCCCTTTTCGTGTAATGCCGAACCAGCATATGTTGGATATTTTTTCAGGACAAATGCACAACCACGCCGTCGGACGACAGCGCACCACAGCAATCTCCTGAAGTATTCATCTCTTATTTTTTTACGAGTCGTACGATTTCCTTCAATATACTCGATATACACACAGCATTGGCTATAGTGTGACGGTATTTATCATGTTCCCTGGTGTTAAATACTGAAATATTAGCCTGAGAAATATGCCGCAAGATAGTTAGTACAAATTATCAATTGCATGTAGAAATGGGGACTCAAAGTGGAGTGTACAGAGCAGTCAGACCTCTCAGAAATGGAGGGGCGCTTGAGACATGATTTGCAAGTCGGCAATGGTCTGAGGGGGCGCTTATAAGGGGAAGGCCGCTAAATAGGTCGAATACGGTACCTGCTTTGGTGGAGGTTTTAGGCAAAGAGAAGCTGAGAGAAAATAAAATGTATTTTGAGCCATTCTGGTAGCACTATTTTTCTCACTCTTGGTTTGCATGCATTCTTCATACCTGAGTATTGGAAAATCACTTGCAACAGAAATGCAACCCTTTCATACCAATTTGCACGAAAAAGGGACCGATCAATACATGCCAAATCGCTGAAAATGCAACCCTTCTCGGCCACACATTCCCGCACCCCCTTTTCCACTAAGAACCCCCCCACCCCAGTAAATCGGGCCTACCAGTCATTGGGCACATAGAAATATTGGTAAGACATGTAGATAATGTATATGTCCAGATATGTTTCTTGTTTAGCAAAAAGAACATTCTTCAACCAGAATGCAGTGACTGATTTTCATGAAATTTGGTATTTCTAGTAGTGGTTTGTCTTTTTGAAGGGGGGTACATATATGGAACTCTTGCCGTGAACCAAAATATTTACTGCAGATTTGTAGAGTATAGACTATAGAAGTACCAGGTACCACAATAGTTGTGTATTATGGTCATTCAAGGAATTAAAATCCATCGGTTTCATTTGATCACATTCTGCACAGTTCAGATGCAGAGGGCGTTTTGAGTCAATCCCACAATGCACTAGTTTTGGGAAATTTTACCTCAAAAAGAGTGTGATACCACAAAAAATCCTATAAAAATCCGGAATTTGACACTCAATTTGGCCCACAAAACGTGTGTACTTAATTTTAGCAAGATAATGACATGTCTTGTTGGTCTGGAACTTCTTGAACACTTATCATCCCTAAGTACTGACATGTTTTACAGTACATTATAGGTACATTACAATGCATTATAGGATTGGTTCAAAACACCCTCTGGTTCAGATGTTTACATGGTTTTGGCAATTGGAAAATTCAATGCAAGAATTGAAAGCATGGACCTTGGATGAATATTCTTAATCATCTTACTCAGTCATGCATGACCATCTGTACTGCTAATATCTAGTTCATTTGCATTAAAAAAAAAAAAACCTTTATAAATGTGCTCAAGGAGCCCAAAATATTGTCTATTTTGTATTTAAAACAACTTCAGAACATTTAAGTTAGCAACTATCATCTTTTAATCTCTTTACAGCTTATGTAGCTGCAGATGATGGTGAAGATACTGCAACAGTTGATGAGGATATAGGAAAGAGCAGGGAAGGTTCCAAGACTGACGATGAAGTAGTGGAAAGGTAGGTTTTAACCCAGTTTTAAATAGCTTTGCAGGGTAATTTACTGAGCTTTGCAAAAAAGTCTCCCAAAGAATTAACTGATAAATTTTGGATGCACAGAATTTTGTGTTTTATTGAAAGAAATGGCCCCTGTCCACTTTATCACCACAAGAAAAGACTTCATTTGTCATTCAATACAGCAACAGATGGATTACTCTTGTGATTGCAAGAGACCAACAACAGCTTTTTTATTCAAGGCAGGGGTGTAAGACATGCCAACCTAACAGCGAATTCAAAACGGCATCAACTTCCGGGTGCTAGTCTGTTTCAAAGTCTTAACGGTAGGAGGGCGCTCTTATGCATATCGAACGGTTACAGACTAGACCTGGTCACGAATATTTAAATCTAAATGACCGTTATTGGAAATTACACTATTTTGCAGCGGAGTTAATCCACTAACCCCGACGGATTTTGAAGTCAATATTTTTTCCTAAATTATCATGATATTACTAAGATCTTTTGAACAAAGGTTTTAGAGATGATTTTGTAATGTTACTGGGACCGAGACTGCCATAGTAAATGCACGTAGCAATTCCCCAAATTACCGTTTGGAAATCCCCAATGCCCAAATCGAGCAGATTCAAGGATTGAACAGGGCACCTGTCTTGTTAGATTTAGAAGAAAAGATAGATTTTGTGGGTTTGTCATGTCGTTTTGGATGGGCAGTCCAATATTTGAGTAGTGGATATCGGCTTAGCCAGCATCCACCATGATAAAAATGTTGGACTGCCCATCTGCTATGACATGATATCAGATGGGCAATTTGTATTTATTTTTTATTTTTATTAATCACAGATGTAAATTTCAATTACTGTATAATAGCTACCCCTAACATTGGCTTTAGTACTAACTACAAAATACCACACCAACCAAATATAATTAAAAACTAATAAATACCACAAAACAATTCTGTGGTATTTTTTGAGGTGTTAGGGTTAGGGTTCAAAATTGGCTACAGACTCCATGGTTAACTCTGGTATGCATGTACTTTGGTACCTGGGGATTCTTTTACTATTTGCCTTTAAAATTTCAATAGTAACCCTGGTAAATGCTTTTATTTCAGAGAGGAGGAAGCCATTAAGTTGGATGGATTGAATGTAGCCCAAATGAAAGAAATGAGGGAGGGTGCTGAGAAGCATGCTTTCCAAGCCGAGGTCAACCGTATGATGAAACTCATTATCAACTCGCTTTACAGGAACAAAGAGGTAGGCCATACAAATTCATAACAAGCCAAGACTTGGTGTTACAAGTTTGCCAGAGTTTTTTATCGGTATCTTTAACAAAATCTAAAAACTAACCTTTATTACCAGGTTACAAGGGCCTTGAAGTCCTGACATTTTCTGATTTGTTAAAAATGGGGTTAACTGGTTTGTGTTTAGGTTTTCTTGAAAGTGTGATGGATTTGCACAGAATCATGTTAGTGGGTAGGGTCTACTCCAGCCATTTTACAAAGAGGTCAAAACATTCAAAAGGTCAGAGTTCCATTTCTGTGGAACTGAGATTGATTTTCAGGGAACTTGTGCATTGTAATGAATATAACCAGTCTCTAGCTAGTGTGTTCACAATTAATTTCTGATCAGTGGTCATTTAATTAAATGGTAAACAATAACCTATTTATATTTCATAGTACCAAAAGTGAACTTGTGAACACTTAGTGGTCCAAGTTTTCAAAAGTACAACACTGGTAATTACACATTTCAATTACTGAAGACTACAAAAAACCATGGAAAATAGTGATTGCACAGGGAATTGCTAATTCCACAAAATACTAAAATGATTCAGAATACCTTTTCAGACCTTGGGGTCCAAGATTAATCTCATGTATGTAGCTTTGTGTTTTGGAGATAATGGATTTTTATGGAACTTGGTTAGATACTCTTGGATAGATCTTGTTTTCCCTATCTGACTGTACCACCTACAGGTTTATAATTCTTAGAAATTGCTTTCGAACTAAAGCATCATTTGTTGATACTACAATATGAGAATTAAGGTGCCAGAATTTTATAGCACACTAAATAAAATGTTTATTTTTCCTTACAGATTTTCTTGAGAGAGTTGATCTCTAACGCTTCTGATGCCCTTGATAAGATCAGGTTATTGGCTCTCACCGATAAGCAAGCACTGGATAGTAAAGAAGAATTGGAAGTTAAGATTAAGGTAAAAAATGATGTTAAAGAACAGACCAGGAGGAAATGGCATAGGGCTGTCTACGCTGAAGTCATAGGGTGGCCATTTTGCGTTGGTGATTCCCATAGGCCACCTTGCAAACTGGCATAAAATGCGCTGAATTTTTACCTGAACGATAGCAGGAGCCTGGAATGGTAGCCGCTAGTTAGGAAATAACATGCACATTTTGGAATTCCTATTCGTTTTGCTAATATGCTAAAAACAATCCAAAGAAATGGTCATAAAGGCTGCCAAACGGCCTAGGACAAAGTTTGTTCAGGAGTTTGTTTTCACCTCCAATGAAATTAAGATTTGGAGTGGCTAGAAAGTAGGCATTCTCGTGTTTCATGGCCCACTCTTCTCCTGCCAATACATTACAACGGAATAAAGCTATACTTTGTACGTGAATGTTTTGGCGGGAGAAAAGTGGGCCGTGTAACACGATATTGCCAGAAAGTATACGCAGTGTCGTGCGTCGAGAAGGGGTACTGGGAAACGAGGGCCGATGATGAAGGCTAAGCACTGGCAAGTGACCTAGATGAGTAGACAGCCCTGTGGGATTTCGAGAAGCTCCTTCCTGGCAAATTTTGGCATTTGGGAGGAAATGATTCTTAAAGAAATTTATAATATGCATTAGAACTTTTCATTCAAAGAATTCTTTTAGTCATTACTGTCCGTACGGACGCTTAATGCAACAGATAATTGATTGGTGATTCATATCTTTGAACACTGCTGTTTTCTCCCTTTTCTGTATTTTTTTCAGTTGAAAAAAAACCTTAGGTGAATAACCTTCACTTTTAAGCTGCTCTAGAAAATTTCAAAAATTGTTGACTCTTTCGGTTGATTAACCCAACAAGAATACAGGCTCATTGATGTGTCATTTATTGCCAGTTAAAGAATGGTGGTAATGCTGGAGGTGATTGACCTTGAAGCATATTTAGAAGCTCTATTCCAGTTGGTCATTCAAATGTGTATATCATGTAATTAACCAATCGGAAACAATCTAAGAAATACAGTAGTGCTCATGGCATTTTTTTTAATAGCCAGAATCTGTTGACTATTCTCATCATTTTGCAGGCTGACAAGGACAACCACATGCTGCACATAACAGACAGTGGTATCGGTATGACCAAAAATGATCTGATCAACAACCTTGGTACTATAGCCAAGTCTGGCACGAGTGAATTCTTCGAAAAACTGTCAGTAAGTCTTTGAAATCCATCGCAGTAATAGGGATTTTTCTGTGAGGGGGTACCTCGTCTGTAAATTTGCCAGACCCTGTTTCCGTCCGACTTAAATCCTATTTCCAGAAAAAATGTTGCCCCATTTAAGATTTGACACTCTTAGTTGATAAAGTGTTTAAGTGTCGAACACTTTTTGGACCAAATGAAAACACAATTATTAACAATTTGTAAAAAGCCTAACATTTTGTCCAGTGGGCCAATTTGGTCTTCCAAAAACCCTATTTGGTTGACACCGGTCTTTTTTAAAAAGGCCATAATACATTTTCTCTATTTTACTGTTTGGGAAAATTAAATTTAGTCTCTATTACAATAAACATGTGGAAACTACTGAAACTGACAAATGAAACTGAAATTAACCGCATTTGCAGATGAACACTAAACAAACCAGATAGAAAATTCATGTGGTGTGTGCATGTGCTTGCATTTTAAGATTTAAGTGAATTAACATATTTATGGTATGCATGTTTCTTTCTCAAAAGGAAATGAGTGCATCAGATGCTAATGATTTGATTGGTCAATTTGGTGTCGGATTCTACTCTGCATTTTTGGGTGAGTTGTCATATTATGTATGTTATTTTTAAATGCAAGTGCAATTTGAGAGATTTTTGGAATAGGAACACAAATTATAAGGTGTATTTTGCTTTCGGCATAACATAAAAATTTTAGATACCTTGAATTGGATAATATATTAATACATAATGCCCTTTGTGAAATGAAATATTGTCCAATTTTATTTTGTTGACTAGACTGGATAATATTTACAACGGTCTTGTGCGGCATCACAAAAATTACAAACACCCATTCTTACACTGAAATGCAACAAAATTTTGGTATTTTATGTGCATGTATTTTGTGGACATCTGTACATCTACAAAGATTGAAGTGCTCTTAATCGCATAAGTTTAGGACCCCCTGGCTAACTTGGAAGTAGTATAAATTTGGATCTCGGATGAAAGGTTGTGTTTTTATTAGTCGTCCTGAGATTTCGGTCTTCAAATCAATTTCTTTCCAAACACAGACAAAAAACAGTTATTGGCACAGTAGTGAATAGAGCGTTGCGATATGCATTATCGCCTCTACCATGAAAAAACAAGTTTCCCACTAAACTTGATAGTGAGGGTATGAAAGTGCCAAGCTCTCATATCAAATAGAGAACTTGATACGCATAAATGGGAACAATCACCTTTAACAGGAATTGTAATTTAATTGCCTAATGTAGTTTGTTCTTGAGGGGGAACCCTGTGCATAAAATGCAAATCCCTTAAACCTAAGTGCTAGATCCTTATTACCCATGCAGGACTTGCATTTTAGTTTGGGTTTGTAGTTGAATTATTTACATTTGCACTTTACTTGGTATTTGCTCCAGTTTTAACAAATAATTGACCAGGTCCTGTTACTTAACGATTCTTAACAGTCGCCGACCGAGTTGTTGTGACCACCAAGCACAATGAGGACAAACAGTACATCTGGGAATCCGATTCTGCTGAATTCACTTTGGCCGAAGACCCAAGAGGAAACACGCTAGGCCGTGGTACCACTGTCAGGTAGGGCAAATCGAGCTGTTTTTATCTTGCCCAGTACAAGTGCACTTGGCTTTATACAAAGATAAGCAGAACATCATAAACGACAGAGTATTTTCATTTGTCTTCAATTAAAAGATGTTCACAGGTTAGGTATTATCCATAGTTCCAGTTTTCTTATAAAATGTTAGCTCGCTGTTCAGTTGGTTGCTCCCTGCTTGTGTGTGTTTGCTTGCAAAATGTTAATCTTATATGCAGATATTGTCAGCTACATCACTTAGTGATGTAAGTGATGTATAGTTGTCACAGGTGTAACACAGGTGTATAGTTGGGGACAGAAACCATTTGACGAGCGCGTACTTCCTGGTTCTCTGCGTATTTACTGCAGAAAAAATGCACTTGCTTCTGATTGGCCACTGAAACGATCTGCCGTTGCTGGGTCACTGACCACGCGTCATACGCGCTGATAGCTCCACCCCTTTTACAACCAGGTGGTATGCGCTCGTCAAAGGGTTTCTGTTCCCGAGTATAACAGTGGTGTATTGTTGTCAAAATTTGATAAAAAAATCAGTTACCTCAGGATATGTACACTGTTAATTTTGTGATAAATTGCACATATTGAAGTTAGCTCAAGTGTTGTGAAATTATTCTTATTTGAGTCCAAAAAAAGAACAAGTTTGTTTCCAGTTAGTCATGGGCATTTTGATTTTGAAGCCATTTTACTGCATTTCGTTTGGTCAAAATTGTGATTTGTTATGCGTTGTTACCATGAACAGCTTAACATGTGAAATAGTTTTACCTCAGCAAAATGTTCATAGTTATCACCATGTGTTAAGTATGAAAATTTCTTTAAAGGTGCAACGAGAGATTTTACATATCAGGTGTCCCTTAAAAATCGAAAGTACTGATTTTTGCCCTGATGTAAAGCTTTCCATCCAAAATATCCCCATCTGAAAGGATTAAGCTGAGAAATGTTTCTTTGGTACAAAAATTGTGAAATTTCTAATTTCGTATAGGAGCAAATACAAAATTCAGCCTATGTTTTACATTGAAATATAAGCAAATCAAAATCACCTGTTTTCTCTCTTTCAAGACATTTCTGTAGCCAAATACAAGGCAAGAAATCTATTGAGTGTCTGTCTATATGAAATTACCATTATGACACAATATTTGGGTGCCTCAAAATCTCTCGTTGCACCTTTAAATTACTCCTTGCCTTGTATCTTTAGAAATGGAATTCCACAACTTAGCATTTTTTTTCTCTCATTACACAGCTTGCACTTGAAAGAGGAAGCTTTTGATTTCTTGGAACCTGACACCATTGGCAACCTTGTAAAGAAATACAGTCAATTCATCAACTTCCCCATCTACCTTTGGACCAGTAAGGTAAAAATCACCTAATTCCAGTGTACTCTGTTATTAAATTCAAAGTTTCACAAGTTTCAACCGATAATATGGTGGAGGAAAACCTGTTTTGCATGTGGATTGTTATGGGTTGTGGTGTGGCTTAAATTTCAATTAATGTCAATTTAAATGCCTATTTGCCGAGTAATAAGTAAATGTATTGTGATGTAATGATTTTTACAGACTGAACAAGTTGAGGAACCAATTGAAGATGAGGAAGGAGAGACTACAGATGAGGAAAAGACTGAGGCAGATTAAGGTAAACATTTGTTTGTATTATGTTTTGGCAATGAAGAAGCAACTATTGGTTGTGATTTGCATTTGTTGGGGTTTCAGACCTTTTCACAGCTGTTTGAAAGTCTCATTTATTTTGACAAACCAGAATAAAACAAATTACCGTCAGCGACAGTTTTAACAACTGATTTGGAATATTTAGTCCTAACTACATTCGTTGTAATTTTACGAAAATTAACTGCGGGCAAATATGATTTTTCTTTAATCTAGTTTTCCACATCTTTCTATGGAGAATTGTCATATAGAGGGCGCTATAACATACAAATCATGACTTTTGTAGGCCTATATGGCAAGATTCCCACAATGGATTTGTCTGATTTTTGCAGAGATAATAGCTCTTGCATGTCCCTACGTTTATCAGTTGTCAAAATTGATTGCCCTGCTTAAAATTGTTCTAAAATAAGAGGCAATTTGTATGGGGTCAAACAGCTGTGTTTTCACATAGTTGTAGAATGTGTAAATAATGCAATTAGATCTAACCAATGAAAAGAACTTTTTAGAGTAGCATACCCTAAAGCCCAAAATACCATGACACGTACTGCAACACTAAGATTGTCCCTCGTGATGCGATTGCTATAGTCCATTTTTTCGATCTCTGTGCAGTGATGTCATAACATTGACGCAGCTTTTATGCACGCGTCTAGATATGCCATCTTTGTGCGTGAGTGTAAAAGCGCCGTTGCTTTAAGCCAGCACGCGCGGTTTACTGGTGCTTGCGACCATTAAATCTTGCGCTGACGTCCCTGCACGGAGTAGGGAAATGGAGTATAGCCTGAAGTTGGGAGGGACCCTCAAAACAAATGGAATAAAAAATGCTCAGTGAAACGAACATTTTATGTAGTACATAACAGATAGCCATAGTTAACTCTATGTATGTGTATGTATTTTTAACCCAGGTGTTGAGGTAGAGGAAGACACTGAAGAAGAACCAAAGACCAGGAAGGTTGACAAGACCACATGGGATTGGGAAATCATGAATCAAAACAAACCTATCTGGACAAGAAAGTGAGTAGATTTCACTTGAGGTCGCTTATTATTCTGTGGACCAGTGTTAAAGGTACATTCTGTGATCCTAGCCATAGAGCTAGAATATAAACCAAGAGGGGAAGCGCTTGTGTTATTGAATAGGCCAGCAATGTAACAGATTTCTCTCACACCTCGCGCGCCATCCTTCTTGTTGCGCAACCAGCCGCGCGTCGTCGCTGTTACTGCACAAGCATACGCACTGACAAATCTGTGCGTCATGCGTTATTTTATCAGTGTTGCATTTCCCCAGTGTTCCATTGTCTGATCGGCCGATTTTCTGCAATAATTATGCGAAAACCAATCGATGGAAGAAACCATGCCTCTAAAAAGATTCCTGCATTCCTAATGCACAAAAAGTCTCCTGATGACCCCTGTTAATTTTGCTTAGGAAAAGATATATTTGAGTCGGAGTGCTAGCATGTGGCATCAGTTGTTATTGTTGGTTTCACTCGGCTAAGTGTGACGAACGTAAAATACCGCATGTCTCATAAATATGCATAAGGATTTTCCAAATACGACGATACATAAACCAAATATGGTGGTGCCCAAAACTATCATAATGAAGTGCGTATGCTCATTGTAATACTTTTGGGCACCTCGATTTTGGTTACATCATTTTTTTAGTGTATGGTTCACTAGATATCCACAAGAAAAGGTTATTTCCCAAATTTCAGTTGATTCTGATGGTGCATTTTGATATGAGCAAATGTTTGTATCACGTTGCCCCTGTGTTGTAATTTCTGTCCGTTTACGGACAGAATTTAAACAAATTACAAAATTGCAAATTTCTACAGGACCAGATGAAATTTACATGTAAGATCAGGCACACAACCAACGGTTCAGATGATATAAAAATTTCAACTTTTTTTGGTTAAGTAAATAGGGACAAGGCTGCGGATCATGAAATGCTCCTTTATGTTGACAGTCTTCAGGAAACGTGCATATTAAGTGCCTCATTTGCATATTTGTTCTAATTGGTTTAATAAAAAAGTGGCGCACACT
The DNA here is from genome assembly GCA_023653785.1 of Ophioderma brevispina. Lineage (NCBI taxonomy): Eukaryota > Metazoa > Echinodermata > Ophiuroidea > Amphilepidida > Ophiodermatidae > Ophioderma > Ophioderma brevispina. The sequence goes on from JAMKCH010016059.1 coordinate 56,657, forward strand.
ATTGTCAACGAACACAGCAAGCATAAGCCAAGAACCACAAATTTCTAGTTAGTAGAACTGTTTTTTTTTTGCTTCAAAAGTTTAAATATTTGAGTGATGTGCTATGGCTGCCAATTAAAATATTTTGAATGTTTTCAGGAAAACCGCTTTTCCTTTATAGAAAGTTAAATTGTGTTGATCAATAATCTTGCCACTTATTTCACTTTAACAGCCCCAAAGAGATTGAGGATGATGAGTACAATGAATTCTTCAGGGCTTTCAGCAAAGAAGAGAAGGATCCTCTATCCAGAACGCACTTCACTGCAGAGGGCGAGGTTACTTTCCGCTCCATCCTTTTTGTTCCCCAAAAAGCACCACCACAGATGTTTAGCGACTATGGAAAGAAATTTGATCACATTAAGGTAAGTGTGACGTCAATTTAAAATCACCATATGCTTGTGAATTTTAGCCCCTACCTTTCCTGAAATGGTATGGTCCTTTAGTGCTTAGCTTGACTACATGAACAGGTAGAACAATGACTTTGGAGTGGTTATCTGTAAGTGATGGTATATGAATGGACATTTTGCTCTTATGAAACGGAACACTTATCAAGGATTTTTAAACAAAATGAAAAGCGCACTTGCAGTTGGGGGGGGGGTAGGACATGCCAACCTAACAGCAACGGCGAATTCAAAACGGCAACAACATCCAGCGTAACCGGAGTGCTAGTCTTTTCAAAGACGTAACAGTAGGAGGGCACTCTTACGCATATCAAACGGTATACAGACTTGACTAAGGCTAGGCCTGGTCACAAATATTTAAATCTAAATGACCGTTATTATGGACCAATGTACACTATTTTGATCAGTGGGGAGAGGTGATTAAACAACAAACCCAACGGATTTTGAAGTCAATTATTCCAAAATTATCATGTTACTAAGATGTATTGAACTAAGGTTTAAGAGGAAATTTTGTAATGTAATTGAGACAAACTGCCATAGTAAATGCACATAGCAGTTCCACAAATTACCGTTTGGAAATCCCCAATGCCCAAATCGAGCAGGTTGTGTCCTACCCCTCGCCTGTAATTGAGGGTTGGAAACTGGCAACACAGGCAAATGTTAGTCTGATGCTATCCATTGTTAACATTATGCATCATTGAGAGCAATTTGAAATCTTTATTTGCATGCAGCTGTTTGTCAGGAGAGTATTCATAACTGATGACTTTGAAGACATGATGCCAAAATATCTCAACTTTGTCAAGGGTGTCGTAGATTCTGACGATCTCCCACTTAACGTATCCCGTGAGACCCTGCAACAACACAAACTCCTCAAGGTCATCAAGAAGAAACTTGTGAGGAAGGTAAGCGATTATTAGCCTATAAAGTTTAGGTTCTCAAAGAAAAAGTGAAGATATAAGGTTAATGGAAGTTGATTCTTAGTTTCCTGTTGGAGATTTTTAAAAGGTTTGCAAAGAAAATGTGAAGTCATAAAAAGAAATTACAAAAATACTGAGGCTTGGCTCTCCTCGTCTGACGCCACAGTTTACTCTTCAGCGAGTGCTTCCATGTGCGGAACCATAATTATGTACTTGATTTTCCTAAGGAAATACTGTGATAGTGGTTTCCAAGCACATTGTGGATACACTGGTGGGAGAATGTTTTCGGATTTCAAATCCATTGGATTTGGAGAAATACTCGACTGTAACAGTGGTTTTAATTTTTTTGAATGAGTAAGATTAAATTATTTGCACTGATGAGGTTGAGTATGGGGATGCCATGCGAGTCCACATGGCTGTTACATATTAAAGCCGCGATCATCGATTTCTTCAAAATGTTGTCATGCCTCTATTTTTCAAAGTCCATTTTTTTGCACTGTTGTATTGGAAATGTTGAAGTAAAGACCCCTGTTAGTAGCCAAGTGTAACATGCCGTATTTGTCAAGAAATGATTTTTACGTTTGTTACTAATAAGTCGGGATACATCTTTTTTAAAGTCTAGAAATGGTTGTAAATGACATCGTCAAGACTGCTTTAAAATGCTTAAGCATCTGTTTTCATAAAGAACAGTAATATAAGGTGTTGATATGGCCTAACAGCAATTTGGAGACAAATTGGGCATTTTGAATCTGGAAAAAATTGACTGATAGCGGCTTTAAATAGTTAAAATTTGCTTGCAGTGTACACTCTATATTCTACTTTGATGTTTTTGCCAGGCTTTGGATACCATTCTGATATTTTCATGCATGTGAAAAGCTCCCTCTGCTTGGCTTCTCTTTACATTATCAACATGGTAAATTAGAGACTAAATTGTTAATATCGTCCTTTCTAGACACTTGACATGATCAAGAAAATGGACCAGGAAGAGTACATGGAGAAGTTCTGGCCCGAGTATGGCACCAACATCAAGCTTGGCATCATTGAAGACCACACTAACCGCTCACGTCTGGCTAAGCTGGTACGATTCAACTCATCAAACTCTGAAGATGAGCTGACTAGTCTGGGAGGATATCTGGAACGTATGAAGGAAAAACAGGATTACATTTACTTCATGGCCGGGCCAAACAGGCAAGAGGTACATATTAGGATTTATGCGATCAATTAACTCATTATAGGAAAAGTACTAACTAGTTATTTATATTAAAAGAAATTTAAGGTTGACTCAGATGTTCAGTAATATTTTTATACTGTATTGGATTTGAAGACCTTTTCAGATTTCAAGATATAATTTCTTTGTGTAGTAATTAAAAATAGTCATCTAGAACTAAAGAGAGTCACCTAAAATGCTTATTCAAAAGTTAGAGACGAATTGGATTTTCCCTTTTCATGCAGTATAACAAAATTCTGAATCTGGAATTTTATAACAAAGTTGTGATTTTCTATGAAGACTTCGGTTTGAGCTTAGATTAGTATATGGACAAGCATTATGTATATGGGAAAAAAACAAGATTTGTTTAAAAATTGAGTGGGCCTTCATCAGGAAAACTGAGTCAGCCTTTCAGTTTATGCAAAGCTCAAACAGTAAACTCTACAATTCTGGAAACCATTGGTTGTAAAAAGGACCATTAAAGCAATCTGACTTGTACTACCAAATCTAGAATAATCAGGATATTTATGTTCATTTTAATGAATCAACATATTAAACATCACAAAACTTAAATACCTTAGATGGCTTGCTCACAACATTTTTTTGTGTCGTCTGCAAGAATTGCAGAAGGCACATAGGGATTACTCTGGTCGTATGTCTGTGTGTGTCTGTGGTCAAAATGTTAACCCTTAATATATTGCATGCCGTATGAGTTCCGTAAGGGTTATGGTGATGTAACTTGGTGGAAAGGAGGGGGTGGGGTAGGGTGACATGTTGGTGACCTCATGTGACCTTGGTGACCTCATGTGACCTTTGGCCGGTCAAAATGTGAACCCTTAATATATTGCATGCCGTATGAGTTCCATAAGGGCTACGATGATGTAACTTGGTGGAAAGGAGGGGGTGGGGTGACATGTTGGTGACCTTATGTGACCTTGGTGACCTCGTGTGACCTTTGGCCCCATTCACAAACCGCGACGGCAGACGACACTCGCGGTCCCAGGACCGCGATGTATTTTTTAATATTGAATGAATCTAGTAGAAAAACCCAAGAAGTGGAAAAAAATGAAAATATTTGGATTGTTTTCTATATGGACCATAATTGAATATTTATGGAACTATACAAACACAAATGTGCTTTTGGATTTTCATAAATGAATTTACATGGTTTTTGCAAAGCTCTCTTCAATCCTGAAACTTTAAACTTAAAATATTGTAGAAGTTTCATTTCCTTTTCACCATTTCTATTGCATTGTAATTCCCCTTAAGGTCGAGCACTCTCCATTTGTTGAGCGCCTACTCAAGAGGGGTTTTGAGGTGCTCTACCTTACCTGAAGCTGTAGATGATACTGCATCCAGTCCCCTGCCCGCGTTTGAAGGCAAGAATTCGCAAATGTGGCACAGGAAGATTTGAAAATGGAAGAGAGTCTGAACATCCAGACCTTCCGTGAGGAACTGAGGCTAATTTGAGCCCCTCATCACTGCTCAGGACATGCACTTAGGATGAGGTACGTTTGATGCTCCTGTAGTTTTTTTTTCCCCAATTTTGATTTGTTTTGCATTCAATTTGTCCAATTTAATTGCACACGAAACAAATGTAACATGTAACTTGCTATTATAATATAGCAAGATTTTACATCCTTAAAGGAATGTTTCTATGACCAATAAACAAATTAGTCACTAGTTAGGGGTCCAAGGGTGTTTAATCAATCCCATGATCCATTGCAATGTGTCTATGCTGTTCTGTACTAAAACACATTCAGTACTCCTTGCGGACAAATTGTTTTCAAAAGAAATTTTTTTAAAAATCACAGAAACATTCATAATCATCATGCTAAATATTCCTAAGTACCATGAGCGGCACCAGGGCAAATGCATAGGATTGCGAAAACTCAGAGTGGGGGAGAAACGTACAAAATGAACTCATTTTGGGGAAAACCCCTAATTTTTGTTCAAAAACCTGTTTTTCTTAAATTTTTGAAATTTCTCGGTGGGCGACCGCCCCCCCCCGCCCACCACTCCCCTGTTAAGTCCTAATGCTTTGTAGTCAAAATGACATTTAAGTCAGATTTTTATGTGTTAAGAATGATTTCCCAAAAACTGGTGCATTGTTTGTTTTTGGGATTGATCAAACACCCTCTGGTGAGGGGTAATAAAGGTCATTGACTTTCAAAAAAAATTTTTATTTAATTAAATTGTTTCCTGATTATTTAACAGATAAAGGATGCCCAAAGTTTGCTACCCTTTCTTACCTCATCCACCTATGAGCTTTCGTGGCAAGTTCATACGGCTGGTCTGGAAATATGGAAAGAATTATGAAAGCACAGCATAGCACAATCTAAAGATACAATACAAGTGAGTTTTTAGATCTTGACTGCTTAAAGTTTTGTAACTTGTATTTCTAGGACTGATCAGCCGACTACTCCTCATGTAGTTGGTGATAATAAGTGCTCAGTTGGGTAGTATCACCTAATTGTGGATATCGTGCAATTGTCAATTTGCCACACCCAATATGGAGCAAGCAGCAAGAGTATGATAAACTTTGCAATCCCCTAATAGGGCAATCTACACGGCAGTGCAGATCCAGATCAATCCGTTTCCCCAAGGTCCAGATCACAGATCCAGATCACAGGAGACCGTTTAAGAACTCTTCACAGCGCAGTGAGTGCGCAAGTACAGTGACCTTTCGAAGCGTAAAGTGTACAAATGCTACGCGTAGCCTTGGTGATCGAGGAATACTTTACGCGTAACCTAAAAGTATGTGCTTAAAGTGCAGCGACACTAACCAAGCGTTTACACACCATGTATGCGTTGCAGATCTGGATCAAGTTTGGCCGTTGCCCGTGTAGACGCAAATTGGTGTACGAAGAAACGGATTGTGCTGGATCTGCACTGCCGTGTAGATTGCCCCATTATTTCAAAACCTCGTTGTTACTTGGGCACAGTAAGTGTTAAAAATCTTCTCCAATCCAAGAAAGATTGCATCAGAGCTTTACTACCATCAAATCTTTACATGTTTTGTTTCTCTACCATTTCATTGGGGTCTAATCTATTGTAATTAGGCAAATTCATAGTAAACCATCACTAAATGACCCATTTCATTGAATTTGATGCCTGCAAAACTTAAAAATTAAGGATTTAGACTGGTTTTATTTCTCATGTGAAGATTTCAAGGTCAATTTTGGTCATATAAATGCTCTTAAAATCAAAACGATAGGTGTTATTGAGCTGGAAATTTCAGAACTCTCTCCTTACACACCTAAAGGATGTGTAAATTAGAAGCAAATAATAGGCATATCATCTTTCTCCTTGCAGTAAAATTGCTATTTCAAAGCAGGCAATTCTGACTTGTCGATTTACTCACATGTCCCCAATCACTTTTTGCTCTTTAATTTCAGGTTTTATTCAACACAGAAAAAAGTTTTAGAAATTAATCCCAAGCATCCTTTAACGAAAGAACTTCTTAGCAAAGTAGAAAGTGATGAGGAGGATCCAGTAGCACTAGACCTTGCCAGAGTTATGTATGAAACAGCGACACTGCGGTCTGGATACCTGCTGACAGGATTCGGCAGCGTTTGCTACCGAATCGAGCGGATGCTAAGGCTCAGACGTGGAATATTGATCTAGACGAACAGGTACTAATTCTTAGATGGTAGTACTCTTGTGGAAAGTTGTGATGGCTGGTTTTGAGGAATTTTTCCGATGCAAGCAAATGGTAATTTGGTTATTGCCTTGGGTTTTTTTTGTAACACCATTTACGTGTTGTCTTGGCACAAAGAGAACGCCAATTGTTAAATTACGGTTGTTAGAAAGTCATTTGAGCCAGCGACACCTTGGAAATTCTTCACTTGCGCTAGGGAGTTCACAAATTTCGACGGTAACATGCCCCTAGTGGCGGTAGCGGTTCATATAGAATCCCATGATGCAAATGAGGTGATTCTATTCATTCCTCAGCGCGAAGTGCACAACGCCATACAGCGCACTGCGGAATCAAGTAATCCCATTTGCATCCATGGACTTCTATATGAAACGCTACCGCCACTGTCTACAAAAGTGCCTGACGTGCTTGTGCATTTTTTTGTACAACGGGATCATTCCGCAAAATACTTGGCCGATCGTAACGATTTACGCACAAAAATATTTTATCTAAATTGTCTAGTTAGCGGACTAGGTGTACAATATAGGTTTATATTTGGAAAAAAAACGTGAAAAATACATGAAAAATTTTACAGTATTAGCTGGCCTCAATCTCGATTGCTGCTGTCAAGTAATGCCACACGCCAGGCTAACAAAAATGGGAGCTAATTGCGTCTTTTTGTCAGGAACCCATTCTAACATCAGATCGACACCGATTCGTCGTTTTCGCGACATCCAAATGTACCGCGAAACGGTTTTTTATTCCTTGTCAGCAATCCGCGAGCCTTAATAACACCCAGCGTCTGACTGCGGGGAGTCAATGTGACGAAGCGCATGTCACGGCCAATTACCGATGCGGACACGGAATTGGCCCCCCCTGCGATGTGTCCAGCAGTACAGGTTCTATGGGGGAGCGTAAATGGTGTGTGGTGTGTGTATTTGAACAATCGGGGGCATAGTTCTCTTTCCCACAAGTATTTATTACAATACAATTTTTGCACTGGTTGTCACATGAGTTGTTTGTTTTTTTTCACTAATTAAAAAAAAAACGCGTGTTTTTTTGTTTTTTGATCTTTTTTCTTGTTGCACTTTTAAACCATTAAATCTTCTTAGCGTGTCCAAAAGTCATTGGAAGGCTACTGTGGTTGATGTCAGGATTTATTCAACTGAGTATGCTGAACCGGGGCCGCGTGTATCCATGATACGGACGCTCCTAACATAATAAATAATAAAATATGTTAAATGATAAATCGCATTGGAAGACTCGCCAATCAATGACTTTCAATACATATTCACATTGATTGTGTTATGTAGTTTTTATTAATTCATTGAAGTAATTACTATGGTTATATGAATTTACACTTTTACAGCCTGAGGAATGGCCAGAGTTTGAAGAGGAGGAAGGTGAGGAAGAAGGGGAGGAAGAGGAGGAGGAAGAGGACATTGACATAGAGGAATTAGAAGAAATGGCACAATCATTAGACGATGACGAAGAAAAGGTAATTAAACATTGTATAAATAAGACTGAAGAATAAGAGGCAAATTTTTGTGGGCCGCCAGCATAGCTGACCACTTAGCAATCTGTGGTGTGTGTGTTGTGTGTGTGTATTGTGTGTGTGTGGTGTGTGTGCGTCACTAAAATGTTACATTTTTATGGAGCGGCCCACAGCTTATATTCTTTGAATATAGTGAGCGCGAAAGCAGAGAATCGCAAAATTCTAGTCAGTCATGATTTTCATAGATTAATGTTCTACTCTTTTAGGTAGAATAAAATACTTACTGCAGTGCCTGTCAAAATTCAGTTTTGGTGTGCGTCAACACAGAAGTGAATGCTGATTGGCTTGTCGAGTAGGTCGGCCTCCACATTGGTGAATCACACTTAAGATTTACCCATAGGCTCTACTCTTTCATGCAGATATTACGGCATGCGCATTGACCACCATTGAACAATTCTACCAGCAAATATAAGAATCACATAATGAGCAAAACATCAGCGGAAAAGCAAGATGAGGTGCCTTCCCTCAATGTCAATCCCAACTTGCTGTAGTTCCGCTCTATGCAAAAACTTGAAATTCTTCAGGACCTCCCAAAATACTGAATTTGTTGGAGTATCAGAATTGAAATAAATTGGCAGATTGGCTGTTGTCCTTTTAGCTATGTTGCTTACCCATCATTCTCACATTGTTTGTATAGGGTTCTGCACCTCTGAACGATCATGCATGGGAATATTCCCGATTTCTGGCTTTTTTCTGGTTTCGGCAATTTTATTTTCGGGGCATTTTGATCATTTTCAGTTTTTCAGGTTAATTGTCAAGTGGGTACTCATGCCTGATCCATCTTGCACAACATAAAGCTTGTCATTTAAGATCCAGATATCTCTTTGCGGATCCTATAAATCTGGTTGTACAATCTGTGACCCCACTTCTCATGCCCAAATTCTGAATTCACCAGTCTTTAAAGGTGCAACGAGAGATTTCAAATATACCCTAAAAAATTTAAAGTACTGATTTTTTTCCCTGATGTAAAGCTTTCCATCAAAAACATCCCCATGTGAAAGGATTAAGCTGAGAAATGCTTCTTTGGTACAAAAATTATGAAATTTTTAATTTTGTATAGGAGCAAATACAAAATTCAGCCTGTTTTATATTGAAATATAAGCAAATCAAAATCACATTTTTTCTCTTTTAAGACATCTCTGTAGCCAAATACAATTTAAGAAAGCTATTGAGTGTCTAGTTCTACATAACATTACTTTTATGACACAAAATTTGGGTGCCTCAAAATCTATTTTTGCACCTTTAAGTGCAGCATCACATACACTTTATCCCATAAAGGCTGTTGAATTCAGAAGTTGGATATGAGAAGTGGGGATAGAAATTGCACCAACCCCTTTAAATCATCCATAAATTGAGTACCCTGAGTAAACATTGCATCTGCTTTCTTTTTTTTCCCCAACAGACTGAAGACCATGATGAACTTTGAGGATACACTCTGTATAGTGGGAGGGTTTGGTTTCGGCACAAGGACTTACAAGCAGTACATCTCATTATCTCAACATTGTAGCATATAGACTAAACAGGGACAGAGGCAATTATTTGCATTCCATTTTTTGTAAATGCATATTTGCATTGAAGACGCGGATACCAGTGTGTGCGTATCTGTTTTGTGTACCAAAAATTCTTACAACTGTTCTGTTTCACTTTGTGCACAGTCGTGATACGTGATACAATATTACAGGTATGCAGGCGAGTCACAAGGAAGACAGTGGGATTTTATCCAAGTTTGGATCCGTGCGTGTGTGTTTATATTTGAAGAGATGGACGTGAATTTTAAGATTTTCCATCTGTGCTTTGTAAATTGTTCTAGTTTTGTACAGAGCATGCGTCAACAGAACTTGGGTGAAATGCCACTTTGTACAGTGACATAGTTGATAAAAACTGGAGATTCTGTATTTACGTAGTAAGAACTTTAAAATAAAACCGATGCACATTTTGTCTTAGGTTAGGAAATCTCGAAGTGTGCCTTTCGAGCGTCAGTAGTCATTAATGCTTGAGTATTTTGTGCGTGGAATAAGGCATGAAACTCAGTATTGCCATGGAAACTGACACTTGACAGGACTGTAGTTTTTGGTATAGTAACACGACAAAGATAAAGTGTGGGAGTGTGGTGGAAACATCTCGAGGAAGAGTGGATCTTGCGATTTCACAAGGCAATTGCTGGATGAAGTTTGGTGTTGTAAACCTTGTCACGCAATTTTTTTTTTTTTTGTAAAACCCCACAAGCAGATAATTTGGTGAGATTGTGTTATGGATAAGTTCACTTTCATACCCTGCCAAATAAATAGTAAGATTTAATCTTATTTAGTAAGATTTAATCTTATTTAGTAAGATTTCCAAGATTTTTGACAGCAAAAAATCTTACCAATAAGATTTTTAAATTTTTTGAAAAGAAAAATATCTCTGAAAGTCAAAGAAAATTTCAAATTTGTTGTCCATGCCCCCCCCTCCTGGCCCCTTCAGGCAGGCTCCTAGACCCCATCAGGACCCAAAGTCAGACCCTTGGACCCCATTTTGCTAGTGTTGAGTGCCATGGTGCTTGCTGTGTGCGCTCTGCACTTTCATGAGTAAGATTTTTGACTTAACAATGTTGGCAGGTATGCACTTTTCATTCCTAAGGTTTGGATAACCTGTCTTAGCCTAAGGGAACTAAGGTCGTCTCTTCTCTCGAGATGTTACCGCCATCTCATGACACACACAGTTGATATTTGTTGTGCACAGATTATGTAAATTTATAATTGTCGTACGGTGTTGATTACTCGCAAAATTTATTTATTTCTTGGAAATAACTAAAGCAGAGATACAATGAATTTATTGCACATGACCCTGAGGGCTTAGTGATACAATGTAACCTCATCCCCACAAACGCGAACTGCATTGGTCTCAAGCAGGAATAAAAGGGAGGAAGCACATACCATTTCTTAAATAGGTAGTGGACTAATGTGCTTACCATTTCCTAAATAGGCAGTGGACTGATGTGCTTTCTCCATCTTTGTTTCTGAAGGCAGTGGCTCTAGTACTTCATTTCAGAGTTGAAATTCACTTTATATCAATACTGTTTAGTAAAAATATGTGCAAGAGCTCCTGCAACTAATTTTGTCAGTGTTTTCTGTAGTTTGGCACTTAGCTGTCCATAGTCCCCATTTACAATGAATTGAATACTTTATGTATAAATGACGCAAATCCATATTCAGATTTGTTTTGTAATTTAAACTGTAAAAAAAATGACAAATTACTGTTAACATTGAGAAAATGTTGTGTACTATGCTGAAGTTGTTTTCAATTAGTGTTATTAAATGATGTTGTATAAATTTGTAATGTCCAGGAGATGTTTATGAAACAAGTACTTGGATAGATATTCTATGGATGTGAATGTTATTTGGCAGAATTTCGTACATTGCGTAGCCTTAAATATCATGGAAAATACTTTTGATGTTTAAGAAATTAATTATCTTGTTAAAATACGATGCTTGTTAGTGGAAAGCTTGTATCATCGTTAAAGAGGGTGCATCAATTTCCTGTGTAATTTGGTCAATGTATTTTAGGCTACACATTGTATATGCTTTTGTTATGGGTTATGGGTTAGTAGAAATAACCTTGGCCTTGGATGTCTTTTTATTTTATAATAAATTATCCCACTTGGATTTTGGTGGTTGCACCACAGCACATTTTCAAGTCTTATTACATAAGTGGTTGTTCGTATGCATGGTGTGTATAATTAAGATTTGTCATCTCTTGATGTAGGTTGCTACTTCAGCCATAAGGCCTAACAAAAATAAAATTTAGTTCCAGCAACATGCTCTGAAAAATGTGGAAGGAGAAAAATTTTATTTGGCAATTTTTTTTTATAAATGGAGTCTTGTCAGAATTCGTCAAGACGTAATTTTCCCCAAAGGGCATAATTTTTTTTCTTGACACTAAAAAATTAGGGACGGAAGGGTTACCAGAAACCAGATTTTATTTTTCCTTGGCCTAAGGGGCATAAGTGATGTGTAATACATGGTTCAAGGTTGAAATTTCAAAATTGTTAGTGCATTTCTTTTGTGGCAATCCAGTTTCTATCAAATTTGATCATGACAACATGTTGCACTTCATCCATGGTAATGTATGGTAATATACATTCTATTTTTGCCATGTCCTTCAAATTGAATATTATAGGTAGAGTTTTACCAAAGTGATGCAAAGTTGTGTAAATGTCCATTGGTGCTTAATAATAAAACCTTATACACCCTTTCTGTAATGGTCATATCCTGGGTTGATGCGGGCCTTTATTGGGTTTCGAGACAGTCCAATGCCTCCTTTTCATCTCATTTTTACAATATAACCAAAGAGGCATTACGCTGGCCTTGAGAGGTGGGCCCGACATAACTGTTCCGAAACATGATGGGCGCCCTCAAGAGGCCAGGATGTGACAATTACAGAAAGGGTATTTACATCAAGAGATGATTATTGCCGTCCTCTGTTATGTAAGCTTCTGGGTATCTTGTTCACAATTTTGCACCTTTTATAATTTGGGATATTTTGAAAGTATGGCAACCTGATCAGAAGTGACAAGAACTACTGGATTCCATAAACCCACTGATGGTGGTTAAGGCTACTCCTTACTGTTGGAATCACTTTGAAAACTGGTGTAGTCCTTGTAGATTCTGGAAGCTTAGCAGTGTTTGCAGTATGTTTGTAGGGATTTTGTTAATTGCATTTACTTTTGACAAGTCATTTGGTAGGGATGCCTTGGTACAACAACAATCATACTAAAATTTTAGCATATCAGACGATTAGTCAAGACAATTTATAAACCAAACAAAATCTTAACTTCTAATGACTGAATAGCAATTTGTGTAGCATGATCCTCTTAAGTAGTTGAAAGTAACATTCAATTTTTTAAAGAAAATGTAAGTGGGAGAAGCTGGATTAGTACAAGCAGGTGTGTAGCAAATACAATGGCTTGAGATAGTATGATAATCATTTGATCATTTCTGCTGTTACTATGTGCCTTGGGCTTGAGCAGTGCGTATGCCTATCAATCTCATTGACGCATACGCACTGTAGCAGTGTTATATTGCTTCATATCATGCTTCTAGGAACCAATAAAATTGCCTAGACTTCAGTAGACTATCTCAAGTGTTTAATACCCATATGTCGTGCCAGCCACCAAGTCTGAAAATGACGTATGGGTTCCCTGTACCAGGAAGTCTCGAACTGGCAGTAAGGAGGAAAGTTAAGTCAATTCTGATGGAGTTTCATCAGTTATGTACATCTTTAATTTGGGCTGCCTCAAGTTTAAAGCATGCTTACTAAATGGCCCTGTGAATACAACATATTGCAACATAATTTTAATTCTATGCATAAGTGTTTTAATGTACTTCATAAATTTTACTTTGGTGCACATTAGATATTTAAAGGATGAATTTTATGGTGCGAGCGAAGTTTGGTTCTTTTAAAACCAACAGTTTAATACAGATTTCTATGGTATTGGAAAATTAAATGAGACGATCTGCTGTGGCGATTGTGATGCAATACATTTTATTTGCCAAAATGGTTTGGTGCAAAGGAATAAACTTTGTGGGAAAATATTCTTGATCTCTTTATTTCTTACTGGTGTTTTGGGTTATAATTTAAAAAAATACATCGGTCCTCAGACCGCTTGTGTCGCCTGCCATCGTGGTTAGTGAATGATAGGCCTCGCATGACCTTTGACCTTGATATGTGACCTTTGACCTCAAACAAATGAGGGTTTTAATGTAAACTCCATAAACCAAGTTTGGTTCCAATTGAACTTCAACTTTTCACATTTTCAGCCTCTTACAACTTGACCTCACATGACCTTTGACCTTGGTATGTGACCTTTGACCTCAACAAATGGGGATACCATGTTGCACCTGTGACCCAATTTTGGTTTAAATCCATCAAAGTATGTGGATATTACATGCAAATGTTAACCCCTTTTTTACAACAGACATTAACAACATACATCAGCAACAGACATCAACAGTGGACAAAGT